>ML682066.1:1928123-1988716 GCA_007922195.1 Podocnemis expansa
TTCCCGCTTTTTTTTCTTATTTCAAAATAACATTTTGTTAATTCGAATTATGTTATTTTGAAATAAGGCGTTATTTCGAAACAAGTTGTTTCGACACAACTTGTTTCGAAATAACCATGTGTGTGTGAACACAGCCTATGAGTCTGTAACAGGGGTCAGAAACCCAAAATATAAGAAAAGCCATATTTTAAAATTTCCTTCAATACTCAAGGGTTTGGAAAGCTGCAACAAATGTAGCCTCCTGGTGAGGGGAGCAGGGCCAGGGCACCTGCCACAGGGTCCCATGGCTCTGGAGGTGGGGTGAGCCTGGGTCCTCCAGTGCTGGTGGGGAGCCTGGGGCCAGGTGTAGGACACTCACAAGGTCCTCTAGTGGCAGGGTGGGGCCTGAAGCCCAGAGCCACAAGGGGGCAGCCCAAGACCTGCATGCAGCTCCAGAGCCACATGTTGCAAACCCTGGGTCTATGAGATGGGATCATAACAGAAAAATATCTGGATTAGCAGAATCTGTATATGCCTTCCTGACATTTATTGTTGCCTGTAGTTTTATGTCTGTATCAGAGTCCCAGCTGCAAATTAGTTGCCTGATCATAACCCTTTGTTTGTGCTCCATCACACTGTACGATGTTAAATACTGCATTCAGTAGCATTAGCAGCTGCTTAAATTCACATCTAATGTAAAAAGAAGAAAATTCAGATTGCTAAATGTTTAAAACTTAACTTTCCAGATGGAGAGAGCCAGAGAGAGCAGATAATTCCCTCATATCCCCATCTAGACCATGGTAACAAGTAAATAAATGTATAAGAGAGACATTGCAGCTAGACATCATTTTACAAAGATATCATTAATGCTATTTTGGTAGACATTTTAGAAATATGCTTAGCATTCTATTTTTAACCACTGCTGGAACATTAAAAATATGGACATCTTTCCCAATGTAAACAAACATTCGCTAGTCGAAGCTGGTTGAAGCCCCCACCCACCCCTGGCTTCCACCTGCATGGGGGGTGTCCTGAACCACCCAATGTTACTGGTTGCCTAAGCCCTGCCATGCAGCGCTGGCGTTGGTACTCACACCCCCGAACATTCCTGTGTGCCCCACTAGGAGGTCAGACCCCACTTTTGTGGCAAAACTGGGCATTTGTTCTGTTTGGCCTTGCCAACTGATCATGAAAAAAGTCAGGATGTCTGGGACAGGGCTTAAAAAGGGGACAGTTGTGGCCAAAATGGGATGAATGGTCACCTTAGTTAGGACAGATTCTGTCTGTCCAGTCCTCCATCAAAAGAAAGAATGTTTTTGCAAGGATGGGGGGGGAGTTTACTGAATGGACAGGGAGGCAAGACTGTGGTTGCCCCACCTCTTTCCCTCCTGTCTGCCATTGCACTGGGAAGACAAAAACTTTTATACTCAGCTGCCTGGGAAGCTACCTGCACAGAGCATGTGAAGTTCATCATGCCATGCCTTTAGGCAGTGTGGGTGTGTCTATACTTTTAATTTAATTTGAATTAATGAGGATTAATTCAAATTAAATTAATGCATGGCTACACTGGCTTTCATTAATTTAAACTAAGCAATTCCTTAGTTCAAATTAATGAAAGCTTACTTCAAAGTTATAAAATCTTGTTTAACTTCGAAGTAAGGGCTAATTCAGACTTATTACTTTGAATTAACCCAGTGTAGCTGTGTTAATTCGAACTAACCATTAATTCAAATTAAGGCTTTTTGATTTTCTTCCTCCCAGGGTGCCTTCCTCTTTCTATATATTGGGTGGGAGCATGTCCTTTCTTGGGGGCCATCTTACCACACCTCCCATGGTTCCCCTCTCCTAATTCCAACTAGCAAGTCCTGTCCATGGACATGCTAGTTCAAACTGAGTTTCTAGTGGCCATGTTAGTTTGAATTAACTTAATTCAAACTAATCTTTATTAGTTCAAGTTAATTACTTCAAATTAAGTTAATTCAAATTAACCTTCTAAGTGTGGACATAGCCTGTGAGACTGACATCAGCCTTCTAATAAAAACAAAAGAAGAGTCTTCTCCAGTCAAGTCTCAAGTTTCAATTTCACTGCTTAGCTAAAAAACAAAAGAGGAGTTTTGTGGCTCTTTAAAGACTAACACATTTATTTTTGTTAGTTTATTTCATCAATAAATAACTAAAAGATGGTTCTTATGCCACAAGAACCTGTTTTTTTTAACCCCTGAACTAAACTAACACATTGCCTGTCTCAAAGTATTGTGTAGCTTACTTCATTGTTTTCACTTACTTATCTTGATGGAAAGTACTTTAGAAGTGCTAAGTGTTTCCACAATTTACCTTCATATGCACTCCTTATGGAGCACAAGCGAATGGGATTTTATGGGACTCCTCCTCCCACTGATGCTGCCTGACCCCTTCCCTCCTCTTGCTCAGAATTCCTGTGTCTCTCCCAAACTTCCTGATTGGGGAGTCTGCATCACTGCCCCGGGGAATGACCTGGGGCATGGGCTCAGGCCCCGCTCCCTGCCCGCAGGCCATGTCCCTGGTCGGGACAGGGCTCAGACTGGAAGCATCAGCTGCGGGGTTGCCTGGCCTTTGAAGGGGTCGGAAGCAACCACTGTTGCTGCAGGTGGCTGGGCCCCGGATCTCCAGCCCGACCTGGCCAGAGACTGGGAGAGGCGGGGCTCTGCCAGGACCTGGGGCACTGGCGCCGTCATTCAGGGCACAGGCCCCGTGTGCCAGGCACCAGCAACACCCCTGGAAGTCTCTTTGATATACCTCTCAATACTTGGATCTGGCACTGCCCTTGTAACCTGAGATTTTTGCCACTTCTTTAGCTTGAAAATAAATTTAATTCAATAAAGGAACCTATGAGTAGGCAAAAGCACAAGGCAATCAATCTGTTAAAATCTTCATTAGAATACAGATACAATTGCTACTGTTTTACTTAAGAATAAGTATTATCTACTAGTGTTTCAGTATTCAAATGCAGTCAGTAAGCTAAATATGATCTCCCCTACATCTGGAACACAAGAAATACATCATTTGAATAAAAAGGGCAAACCTAAAAGATATCTCTTTTGGTCATTATAAATCTAGATGGTAGAGGGTTTTAAACTTTTGACCTCCCTCACTTCCCCCTCCCATCAGATATTCTTAGTTCTCCTCCCACTGCTTAGCTATTCATGCACACTTTTGATCTCCCCTCACAGGTGGCTGATCACAGGCAGCTATAAAGTAAGGGTAAAAGGATGAAATCACCATTTTTGTGATTGGTTAAGGATGAAATCATCCTCTTTGTTATTGGTCAAGGTGATGTGAGTGGGTGTCTGGAGTGTATAAAAGGAGCAGCGCTTACAGCAGAAGAGATCTCTCCCGCTCCTAACAGGTTCCACTGGCCTCTGGCTATGTTCCCATTGCATTAGGAGTCATACGCTCAGCCCACCCCAGAAAGAGTGACAACATCTCTGGTGGATGACGAGGGCATCCTCGCATTGGGCTTAATTCTGGCCTCGAGCACTTGCTCGATAAAGTCCTGGATGTAAAATAGTCTCTGGAGGGTACACCAAGTGCCAAAGCGATGCAGCTAACTGAGTCCAGCCTTAATGCTTAGAGGCTCAGTGTAGTCCTGGGCATACCACATGCAAAGAGAATGTACATAGCAGGGCATCCTAGCGTCAAGCTCGACTGATGGCCTTAAAATCCTGGATGTTCAGTCTTCCACTACACTCCAGACTATACAGCTAACTGAGTCTTGCCTCTAAGTCTGAGACCACTGAGCACCTATAGGGCACTGTGTTTGTGAAAGGGTTCAGACAACACAGCCAACTGAGTCTGATAGTCTAAAATCTTGCACACACACTCCACGCCAGAGGGTACAGCAGACTGAAGTCTCTGCTGGGGTACTTTCGGGTCTCACTGTCTCTGGGAGGAGTTGCCAGAGGGTACAACTGGGACACCTTCCTAGCTGGGGACTTCGTGTCTCACTGTCTCTGGTATAGGCTATCCAAAAAGGCTGCACCACTTGGCTAACTGAGTCCTGACTCAAGGTGCATGCTTCTGAGGAAGCCCAAGCAGTTGCATAAAGTTTCAGAAGTTCTGAACCAGTCCTGTCTCAAAGTTCAGGGCTTTGAAGCTCAGATCAAATCAGCAATTGCAGCTGTGAGCCTTAGAAAATATTTGAAGTCACTGTCTCTTCAGTTGCTGAGGAGAACATTCCTGAGTGGAAGTGCTGAGCGAATGACACAGGGCTAGAGACTGCCAGACAGGGTTTAAGACCAAACTCCATTGGATTGTGGTAGGAAACTAGCAAACTGCTTGCTCAGTAAACCAGGGGGGAAAGCTTAAGTTGGGAAACCCTCATTGTGCTGAGAAGGGAAATAGATTTAAGACCTGAGATAAATCCCCATTCCATAAGTGACTGGCCCTCACTTGTGGAATATTATAGTTTGTTATGTGTTTAGATATTAGTTTCTGATGTTTTAATGTGTTTTGTTTTATTGTTAAGTCTGTAACTGTATGTCTGTAACTTTAAGAAGTGTAACCCAGCAGAGCAGTATTCCATTCTAAATTGTCACTTTGTACTGCTCCCTGTGATATACAGGTAAAGATGTAAATGTATATTTTCCATCTTTGAATTTCCTTAAAAGTCTGTAAGATCTTAAATAAATGTTCAGACTTATTCCTGAAGAATTCCTAGATCTAAGTTTCTTCATTGCTCTGAATCTGTTCTTGATTGGCTGGCTGTAGCCATATTTTCCACTAGGGGTTTTACCCGTTTAGGTGACACTGATCCCTGACCCTCCATCTCAGAACTAGTCTGGTTTGGAGGCAAAGAAATATTTGTTGCTTTCAGGCAGCTTAAAACCCCACATTTGGGTTCTGAGGTAACACCCCAGTCAGCCAGGGAGGGAGGAACAGGTTAGTGAGTGAGTCATCCTACAGCAGCCCCAATCCCACATTGACCTAGCTCCTGCCTTTGAAGGGGCACATAGGAAGCTGCCTCTAGTGCTGGGCGGGGAGTGGAGAAGACAGATGGGGTGGGGGAAGGAGAGGAGAGGAGGAAGTCAGCCAGAGACTCATGCAGCAACTATGGTGAGGGGTAGGGGAAGAGGTCTGGGTGTGGGAATTTGAGTGAGCCTGGAGAGTGTGAGGGGGCAGAGGCAGCTTCAAAAATTTGCTCATGCCTTCATGCTGATCCAACCAGAAACATGGGGATTCACCAAGCATAAGACAGTTCTCCAGATGCCTAATGCTAATGTTTTAAGTCTTACCATAGAATCATGGAATCTGTAAGAGACCATGAGAGGTCACCGAGTCCGTCTCCTGCACTCATGGCAGGACCAAGTACCGTTTTAAACCATCCCTGACAGATGCTTGTCTAATCTGCTCTTTAAAACTTCCAATGATGGAGAGTCCACAACTTATTCCAGTGGTTAATCACCCTGACAGTTGGGAATTTTTTTCCTAATGTCCAACCTAAACCTCCCGTGCCATAATTTAAGTCCATTGCATCTTGTCCTATCATCATCAGGTAAGGGAAACAATTTTTCTCTCTCTTCCTCATGGCAACCTTTTAGGTATTTGAAAACTCTCAGTCTTCTCTTTTCCAGATCAAACAAACACAGCACTTTCAATCTTCCCTCATAAGTCAAGTGTTCCAGACCTCTAATCATTTGTGTTGCTTTCCTCTGGACTTTCTCCAATTTGTCTACATCTTTCCTGAAGTGAGGCACACAGAACTGGACACAGTACTCTAGTTGAGGCCTAATCAGGGCTGAGTACAGCAGAAGAATTAATTCTCGTATCTTACTTACAATAGTCCTGTTAACACATCCCAGAATGATGTTTGCTTTCTTGTAACAGTGTTACACTATTGACTCATATTTAGCTTGTGGTTCAGTAGGACACTGAGATCCCTTTCTGTAGTACTCCTTCGTAGGTGGTCACTACCCATTTTGTATATGTGCAAAGGACTCTTCTGTCCTAAGTAGAATACTTCGCACTTGTCTTTATTAAATTTCATTCTGTGTGCTCAGTCTGTCCAAATCATTTTGAATTGTGATCCAGTCCTCTAATTTACTTGCAACTCCTCCCAGCTTGGTATTATCAACAAACTTTATAAGGGTACTTTCTATGTCATCATCTAAATCACTGACAAAAATATTGAACAGAACTGGACCCAAAACTGATCCCTGAGGTACTCCTCTCATTATGCCTTTCCAGCATGACTGCAAACCATTGATAACTACTCTCTGGGAGTAGTTATCCAACCAGTTTTTCACCCATTCTATATGAGCTTCATTCAGGCTATACTTCCCTAGCTTGTTAATAACAAAGTGATGCAAGACTGTATCAAAAGTCTTACTAAAGTCTAGAGACCACCCTTGGCCCCAAAGCAAAGGACATGACTGGGAAAAAGGGGATGTAAATGTAGAACTACTGTGCTCTGGCAAGTCCTCACACCTGGAATCGCTCTGTAGAGGTCATTATTGCTAAGAGCAACTCTGAGTTTCAATTCCAGGCTGTACTGTGGCTTCACAGCCTGAGGATCCAAAAACTGCAAAGGTAGATTTATGTCACTCTCCTTCCCAAACCATGCCAGATCCAAAACATGACAAGAAATGGGCCACAAATGATTAATGATACAGGTAGGAGGCTATTTATGAAGCATCATCCCTGTCTATTCTATTACCCTTTTTGGATGATAATCAGAGGACTTCAGTATCCATCACTGTCCACATGGTGCCTTTCGTGAGCACTAAACCTAACTAATTAATTACTGTTTCTAAAAGTCAGTGAAGAAATGAGGCCATCATCAGTATGAAGTGCCTTACCCATCTTGGAGAGGAGACAATTGATTCCTAAGGCTTGTCTACATTGTCTTGAAGTTTGGATTACAGTGGTATGAGTTTCAGTTTGCACAAATATGCTGTGTTCTAACCGCCCTGTGTGGATGCTGCTGGCACAACATAAAAGGTATCTAGTTCATTACATGGCGACAAGTTCCAGAGGGGTTGTCATGTTAGTCTATTTTAGCAAAAAATCAAGAAGTCCAGTTGCACTTCAAAAGACTCAAATTTATTTAACTCACATGCTTGTGGGCATAACCCAGTTCCTCAGGTATAAACCTAACATACTACAGTTTTCATTTTATGCATCTGAGGATGTGGGATTATGCCCATGAAAGCTTATGCATTAAATTAATTTGTTAGTCTCTAAAAGTGCCAAAGGACTTCTTGTTTGTTTCATCTAGTTTGTGTTAGTGCAGTCCTGCTTAAGAGAGGACTGTGTTAACGTGAAGTAGACAACTTTTAGTTCATGAGAGCAGGGTCTACCTAGAACAATTAGAGTGCAAGAATTTGGTATACTCCTCAGTTCACTCATTGCAAGGCAGACATAGCCTTTTGTTACATTTTGGTAGATTCTCGTTAATTTTGCAAGTAAAAAGAATTCATGGTTAATCACCTAGCCAGCTATAAGTGAAATGTTCCCACTGACCAAAATGGTAAGAAACAAAAGCAACTGAGGGAGAAAATGATTATATGCTATTTCTGTTAGTCTGAAGAAATGATCAGCATGCAGGAAAGCTCCATCCCTTCATAAAATGTATCCACACTTAAGAAAGATTTATTTTCAGTTGTAATTACATTTTGCATAAATGTACCATCATTAATGCAGAAAAATGTACATATCAGTCAGTGGGCTGCCTGAAAAATGTAGTTAGAGTAACAACTTTGTGTCCTTTGCATTGATATATTATCTCCTTTTTGATTTATTAAGTTTCTGGAGGAGGTCCAATATACTTTTGCTGTAGGATATTCCCTTTCCATGTGAACACCGATATACTACTTAGACAAGACTATTTTTGGAAGAGAGCATTCTCGGCTCTGCCTTCACTGACATAAAGATGATTTTGTTTGTTTGAAATAAGAATAAATGTTGACATGTGAGAATTTCCTGCCGTACAAAAATTTTAAATATCATTCAGCTCTATCCCTGAGGGACAAAAGCTCAGATCCATCAAGGGACTTGGGCACCTTAACCCTAGATTTGTGGAAGTCCCAGGTTTAGATACCACCTAACTTGTAGGTGCCTAAGCTCACCCAAACACACTGATTTTTGCAGTAAAAGTTCACTAGGCATTTAAGTTTCTGCCTCTGGGCATGCAGACTGCTACATCTTTATAGGCATCCAGATGCCTAAGCACTAACACGATCCTCAAAATGGGAACAAGGAATCCCTGTGTCTGATTTGCCTGTGGAGCATGATCATTTAGGCATGCATTCAGCACACCTACTAGATCAGCCCCCATTAAACAATCCAGACAGAAGAAGAGGTGCTGACGGTGGGAAGAAGAGGTCGCTTATGTGTAACTTCTGTTCTTCAAGATGCGTATCCCTGTTGGTGCTCCACATAAAGGTGTCATTGCATCCCGCGCTGAAGAGTGGAGTCTTTGCAGCAGTAGCAGTGGAGCTGAGCATGCGTCAGTTGGCGCTCACAACAGCCTCAGTGCAGCTTGGCATGCGCCCAGCCCCTGGTCCCTCAGTTCCTTTTCTACTCCAGAGCAGTTGTAGTAGTACTCCAAAGCAAAGACGAAGAAAGGAGGGTAGTGGAACACCCACAGGGGGACACATCTCAAAGAACAGAAGTTACAGGGAAGCAACCTCTTCTTCTTCTTATCTAGCGATGTCCCTATGTGTGCTCCACATCAGGTCACTATGTAGCCGTTGTCAAAGGTAGCAGGAGGGACTTCAGTGTACAGAGGAAAGCACTGCTCTGCCTACCTATGCTGTGCACGTGTGCATGCGCACACAGATTGTGAAACCTGCACACACAACAAAATAAAGTGCGCACAAAAAAATTCAACAGTGCTAATATTTTTATGCTGCTTTAACTAGGTAATTTCAAATAGCATGTTTCAAATAAGGTTTGTAATTTATAAAATCATTTCCATCACCATATCAAAATAAAATTAGATATTATTTGCATCATACACATTTACTTCATTGCACTCACAAGTTTGACCACAATCACTGGTCAGATTTGAACACTGGTTCCAAAAATTTGCACAAAGGAGATTTTTTGTGCAGACAGCCTATGAAAAGTTAGAGGAAATGTTGCTGCCTACTCTAGTATCGTTCAATAAGGCCTTGTCTCTTGCATAACGAGCAGTGAATGTGTGAAGGGATGCCCAAGTGGCCACTTTACAAATGTCTCTGAGTGGAATGTTTTTCAAGAATGTTGTGTTGGCTGCCATAGCTCGCGTAGAGTGTGCTCAGACTCCTTTAGGTGGCTGCCAGTCATTTTGATGGTGGGGTGTATGTTTGCAATCCTTTATCCATTTTGAAAGTCTCTGATTAGAAATTGATTTGCCCTTAGATCTTTCTGCAATAGATACAAATAGTCCGTTTGGTTTTCTGTAAGATTTTGTCCTTTCTAGGTAAAAGGATAATACCCATTGTACATCCAGAGGGTGAAGGACGATTTTATGGGAATTCCTGTTATACTTCAGGTAAAAGGTAGGTAAATGCATGGGTTCATTAATATGGAAATCTGAAATAACTTTCAGAAGAAAATGGAAATGGGGATGTAGGGTTACTTTTTGAAAGAGACTGTATGGAGGTTCTGTGGTAAAGGAATTAATTTCCCCTTGCAGACATAATTGCAACCAGGAATGCTAACTTTATGGACACATGGTACCCTAAGCAAGTTGCCAGAGGTTTGGGTGTCGGGGGGGGGGTGTAATTGTGTTTAGGATAAGGTTCAGATCTCCAGGTGGTGCTGGGGAGTGTATGCTTGGGTATAGTCTTTGGAAGCCAATGAGAAAGTGTTTTGCTATTTGGTGACTGAATATTGTTGAGTAATTGAGGAGGTTGTGAAAAATTGAAATTACTGCTAAATGTATTTATGGGGCTCTGAGTGTCAATCCCTGAATGTTGCCGTTCCAGGATATAAACAAGGACTTGTGGAATTGAGGATGATGGTGATGTGATATTATGGAGGTCACACCATGACTGGAATCTTCACCATTTGTGTAAGTATTTTCCTCTGGTGCTAGGTTTTCTGCTATTTACAAAATGTGATGCACTGGTTCTGAGCATTGTAATTCATCTTGTTGGAACCATCCAGATACCAGGCCATCAGGTGTAGCTTCTGGATTTCTGGATGGTGCAAGTAACCAGCATTCTGGGTCAGTAGATTCCACATCAGTTGTAAGGTAATTGGTTTGTGTTGCGATAGACAGACTAGTTTTGGAAACCAACGTTGTCTGAGCCAATCTGGTGCAATAAGGATGACACAAGCCTGGACGGTTCTAATTTTGTGAAGTACCTTGGAAATTAGTGGGAACAGTGGAAACACACAGAGGAGAGATTGGGACCAGCAAAGAAGAAAGACATCTCACCTGGATTTGATTCCTGCTCCAGCTCTGGAGCAGAAGTGGTGACATTTGCGATTGAGGTGAGTGGCAAAAAGATCAATAGATGGGGTATCCCATTATCTGAAGATGCACTGGAGTTCATTGTCATTGATTTTCCATTCGTGGTTGTATGGGAACGGTTCTGCTTAGGGTGTCTGCTGTGGCATTTGTTTGCCTGTCATGTAGGAAGCTGAGATCATGACCAAATGTTGAATGCACCAACTCCATAGTCTGACTGCTTCTGTGCATAGGGAGGGTGATCATGTTCCTCCCTGGTGATTTATGTAGAACATGCATGCCATGTTGTCTGCCATTATTCTGACTAAGTTGTTTTGAATGATGGATAGGGAGTATTTGCAAGCATATTGCACTGCTCTTAGTTTCAGAATATTTATGTGTTGAGTGGATTCGTTCTTTGACCAATGTCCTTGAGTGGTTTTCTGGCCAATGTGGGCTCCCCATCCTAATAGTGAAGCATCCGTGACCATCATCACTGTGGGTTGTGGTGGTGAGAATGGCATTCCGCACTGGAGGTTTTCTGGTTGGATCCACCAGTTTAAAGATTTCTTTATGTCTACTGGAATTGTGATATGTTTGTTGAGGATGTGGAGTTTTGGTTTGTATATGGTTGCTAACCATGCTTGTAGAGCTCACATGTGCAACCTGTCATTTAGAACTATGCTTGTGGTGGCATGTGACCTAGTAGTTGTAGTGCTGTACATATGGTGATATATGGTGCTGTTTTTGCTCAATGATAAGATCTGTTAATGTGAAGAATCTTTTCTGAGGCAGTGAAGCCATTATTACTGTTAAGTTCAATAGGGCCCCAATGAAGATAATCTATCTGGTATGATTAATGATGGATTTTTCTGTATTTATTTTGAGTCCTGGCCTCCGGAAGAGTGTAATGGTTTGAGTAGTAGCTACAGGTGTCCCTTCCTGGGATTGTGCAGCAATCAGACAATAGTCTAGATAAAGAAAGATTTTTATTGCTTATGTTCTTAAAAAAGCCATGACTACCACCAGGAGTTTGGAGAATGTATGGGGTGCTGTGGAGATCACAAAAAGCATCACTTTGTATTGGTAGTGTGAGTTGTCTACTACAAATCGAAGGAATTATCTGTGTGCAGGATGAATGGTGACATGAAAATATGCATCCTTGAGCTCGAGAGATGAGGACCACTCTCTCTAATGCAGCACTGGAATTATCTTGTTTAGGGTCACCATTCTGAACTTCTGGTGCTTCTCATACTTGTTTAGGGGTCGTAGATCTAAAATGGGTCTCCACCTTCATGATTTCTTTTGTACTACAAAGTTTCAGGAATAGAAGCCTTTTCCTCTGTGTTGTGCCTGAACAAGTTCTACTGCCTGTATCGATAATAGTTGCTAGATTTTGTGGTGGAGGATTTGTACATGAATGGCGTTCCTGGAAAGGGACAGGAAAGGGTAGTGTGGAGGTGGACAGGATATGACTGGGATGGAGTAACCAATATTCATAATTTCTAGGACCCGTTTGTCTGTTGTGATGGCAGCCAGGCCAGATGGAATTGCCTGAGATGGAATTCAAAACTTGAGTCTAGTGTGGTTGTTGTGCATGGCATAGAGGAAGTCTTAAAGCCTTGACCAATACCTCAAAATTGAGGTTTCTGTGGTGAAGGCTATATGTTAGAGGGGGCCTGCATGGACTGTTATCATATGTATCCCCTCTATCTTCCTCTTTGTTGATTCTCATAGTGCCTTTGTTAGTAATGAGACTGGTAGTACGGTTGAGAGCAGCCAGTATATGGCTGGAACCTAGCCTGTTTCCCTTAAATGTTGGTGTATAGATTCCTACAGTGCGCAGATTAGCCCTAGAATCTTTCATGGAGTGCATCACTGTGTTGTTTTTTTCTGCGAAAAGATGTACTTTATGTAATGATCTTGAGGGTTCATGAAAGACAATGCTACTGAATGAGTAAGGAATAGAACTTTAACCATACAGAATCATCCATGTGTGTACCTGGGAGCAGCCATGTTAGATGTTCTCAGGGGCACGTCTCCCAATTTACACAACAATGGCTCATGCTAGGGAGTGTGTCTAAATTCACAACCTTCTACAAGCATATCACTACATCCTCCCCCCTAAGGAAAAGAAGTAGACAGTTAGATACATACAAAAGCTAGCTAATAATACATGTAACAACACATAACAGCTATCTAAAAAAAAAAATGCAGAAAGACAATCCATAAACCCAGGATATGAACTAGCTAAAGAGGAGAGGTTACTAGCACATCACTCTCAAGTGAGTCTTTACCACCCACTTCCCTTACATATCCTAGCAAGTCTCTATGGCTATGTTTACAAGGGGCAGGCTTGTTTCGAAACAAGCTGTTTCGAAATAACATGGAGCGGGCACCTGCAGGCACCGGCGGAGTGAAGCGCAGCCCCGCGCCCCCCCCACAGACACCCCTTAGCACCCTGGCCAGGGTGCTGAGGGGGCAGGCCCTCCTCCCAGGGTGCTAAGCACCCTGGGAGGAAGGTCACATGTTGTTTTGGAACACTTTGTTCCGAAACAATATATCCGAACAGGGCTGTTTCGAAACCAAAGTAGGTTTAAGCTATGCCGAAACAACCATGGCAATTTCGAAACAAGCTGTTTGCTTGTTTCGAAATGGCCGTGCGTCATGTGGCCATGGCGCTTCTTATTTTGAAACAACCTCTGTTGTTTCGAAATAAGAAGTGTGTGTGGACATACCCTATGAATCTTTCTGGACGTTTGATGACTCGATTAGATCTTCTTAGTACTGGTCCTTCGTTCAGGTCTGAATTCTCTTGTTCCCTGACAGTTTCATTACCATGTGTAGAAGATATTGGATCAATCAGGGCAGGCATGCCAGAATGTACCTCAACTTCCACGGTGTTGGAACTTTCTGGAATAAGTCGTAGATCCCGTCAATTACATCGAAATGTGTCCCCTTGATCTGTGTGGACCATGTAAGACCGTGGATGCAGCTGTTTTTCAATAGTACCTCTTTGTCCCCAGGTATTAGAGGAGCGATTCTTCAGGCACACTCTATCACCTGGGTTAAGGGATGGAAGATCACGAGCTCTTCTATGAAAATAATATTTCTGCTTCCACTTCTGGTTTTCTTTCATCTTCCGAATGTTAGCATTGTTCTTAGATTGCAGCAATTTATCAGTAATAGGTAAATTAGATCTGATCCTTCTTCCCATTAACAGCTGTGCTGGAGAAAAGCCATTCTCCAGGGGTGTACTTCGGTAGACCAGCAATGCTGTATACAGATCACCTCCACTTTCAAAAGTCTTTTTCATCAGGTTCTTTACTGTCTGTATAGACCTTTCCACCAGTCCATTTGATTGGGAATAATTGGGACTGGAGGTTTCATGATGAAAATCCCAATCTGAGGCAAATTGCCTGAACTCTGCACTTGCAAATTGTGGCCCATTGTCGCTGAAGACCTCATCAGGAATTCCGTGTCTGGAGACAATTTCTTTCATGCCAGTGATCACTGAATTACTATTAGTACTGTTCAGTCTGCAAATTTCTGAATATAAAGAGTAACAATCAGTGACTATTAAGTAATCTTTCAAACGCCAGGTAAATAAATCCACACCTACCTTCTTATAAGGTCTCTGTGGAACAGGATGGGCTCTCAGTGTCTCTGCTGTTGGCATGGCCTGTATTTCAAGCATGAAAAGCAGTTTTTTACCACATTGGTAATGTCGTGATTGATCCACGGCCAATACATGACCTCTCGTGCTCTTTCTTTGCACTTCTCAATTCCTAAGTGACCTTCATGAATCTTATGTAACATTTCTTTTCGGAAGCTCCGTGGTATTACAACCTTCCCAACTTTGAAAATCACCCCATCTACCACAGTCAGTTCATGCCTGCAGTTCCAATAGTCTCTTATACTTAGAGAGCAACTGCTTATTATTTCAGGCCATCCTTTAATTATCATCTCTTTAAGAGTCCCAACGATTCATCTTTCTCAGTCTCTTCTCTTATGCGTTGCAGTCTTCTGTTAATTATGGGATTTGCGCTCACTATCATATCTACATAGGCTTGCACTTCTGTTTCCGGTGTCTTCTCAGGTACCATGGGTGCTACTGCTCTGGAAAGTGCATCTGCAGTGAACATAAATTTGCCTGGTGTGTAGGTCACCAATAAATTGTATTTCTGCAGTTTGATCATCATTCTTTGAATCCTTAAGGTACAGTCATTTAGTGGTTTGTTAAATAATGCAATCAAGGGCTTGTGATCTGTTTCAACTTCTACTTTCTATCTATAAATATACTGATTGAATCTCTCACAGCCAAACAAGATTCCTAAAAGCTCCTGCTCAGTCTGTGCATATCTAGTCTCTGCATCAGTCAGTGATTTGGATGCATATGCCACAGGTTGCCAGCAATCTTCATGTTTTTGTAAAATCACAGCACCCAAGCCCGACTGTGATGCATCCGCTGAAATTTTAATGGGCTTCTCTGGAGCAAAAAATTTCAATACTGGTTCCTATATCAAGTCTTGTTTAAACTTTTCCATGATTCCTCCTGTGCAGCATCCCAGCACCATTCATTTTTGTCCTGTAGGAGTTGTCTCAATGGTGCCGCCTTGGCAGAAAGATTGGGTATGAATCTTCCAAGATAGTTAACCATTCGCAGGAACCGTTGGACATCTTTCTTTGACTGGGGACGTGGCATCATTTCAATGGCTGAAATCTTCCTCTTATCCGGTTTTACACCTTCATGGGAAACAATGTCACCTATAAAAGTCAGTTCTCTAACTCCTAACACACATTTGTCCTTATTTAGTTTGAGGTTTGCGGCTCTAGTTGCATCTAACACTTGCTGAAGCCGACGATCATGCTCCTCTTTTGTAGAGCCCCAGATGATGATGTCATCCATGGAGGTGTCCACACCGCTAATATGTTCATAGATCATGTGTACAGTTTTGTGCTACACCTCTGGTGCTGAAGCTATGCCAAAGGGTAAGCGTAAAAATCTGTATCTTCCGAAAGGAGTATTAAATGTGCATAATTTCGAGCTTTCCTCTGTTAATTTTAGCTGCCAAAATCCAGAGGATGCATCCAATTTACTGAAGTATTGAGCATTTGCAACCTGAGCCATAATCTCTTCTCTAGTTGGTAGTTTAAAATGTTCTCTTTGTATAGCTCTGTTGAGGTCTCTGGGATCTAAGCATATGCGTAGCTGGCCAGTACTTTTTTGCACTATAACTAGGGAGCTCACCCATTCTGTTGGCTCCTCTATTTGTTGTATTACTTGCATTGCTTCCATCCTTTCAAGCTCAGCCTTGAGTTTATCATTGAGTGCAAATGGCACCTTTCTACATGGATGAATGACTGGAGGGATCTGCTTGTTTATGCAGATTGTATGTTCACCTTGCAAGCAACCCAATCCCTGAAACGGATCCTGATATTCTTCAAGGAGTGCCTCATAGCCAGATGCAGGTCTATCTTGTAGTGAGAGCACCCTTTTTACCAGATTCAGCTTCTCACAAATGGCCAAGCCCAAAATTGGTGTCACCTCCTGTGGCACTACAATGAAAGGCAGCCTGTACATGGTGTTCTTATGGTTAACGCTAGCGAAGCAGCGTCCCTGCACAGGTATATTTGTTCCAGAATACCCAGTTACTTTTATGTTTGTTGGTCCCAGCTTGGGTCTTATTCTCAGTCTCTCATAATCTCGTGTAGACAGAATGTTAACCTGAGCTCCTGTGTCCAGTTTCAGTGGAATGATTGTTCCATTCACTGACAGAGGCAGTATCCAGTCCCTCTCACTAGGTTTGCTTCATCCCAGTACATCAACAAAGCACTCCTCAGTCTCACTGTCAGTAACTAAATGCACTTGATTTTTGCGCCTTTGGGATCTGCAGCAGTTTGCAAAATGATTAAGTTTCCCACAGTTATGACAGAGTTTCCTATAGGCAAAACACAGTTTGGGCCCATGCCGTGATCCACACTTGTCACAAGACTGTCTGGACTCAGACTTCCTGATAGCAGGGGTTGGTTTCACATTGTGATTTGAACCACTCTGGCTATATGCTGCTTGTCTAAGTGCATGCACTGTCCCTTCTGGTGAATTCAGCTCTTTTACCTCTGTTTTTACCATTTCAGTGGCCCTACATATTTCAAGGGTTTCATTCAAAGAGATCTCTCCCTCTCTGAGCAGTCTCTCTCTTAATCCATTGTTTGTAATGCCACAAATGAGTCTATCTTTGATCAGAGACTCTGCCAAGCCACCAAAGTTACAGCTTTTACTGAGTTTTCTTAATTCTGTAACATATTGGTCTACGGTATTATCTGGTTTTTGCATGCATGTAAAAAATCTATGCCTCTCAAAAGTCACATTCATTTTTGGCAAACAATATTCCTCAAACTTAGTCAGTATAATGTTTAAATTCATGCTTTCACCATCTTGAAATTCAAAGTTATTATATACATCCAGTGCCTCCTCCCCAACAACATACAAAAATATAGATGATTTCTGGTTTTCATCTTTGTTCTGTGCTCCAATGGCAGACAAGTACAATGAAAATCGCTGCTTAAACTTTAGCCAGTTTTCTGCAATATTACCAGACATTTGGAGAGGGGAAGGAGCCTGTAAAACATCCATGTTTAGAGCTTACACTTACTTGCTGAAGGCTTTCTTTGTTTTCAGAGATCCCTGATGTTTTGCTGTTTTCAGGTGCAAATGCAGGAATTTTCCTCCAAGTCTTTTTTAGTTTCCAAACTCATTCCCCAACTTCTGACACCATGTAATGATCTTGAGGGTTCATGAAGGACGATGCTACTGAATGAGTAAGGAATAGAACTTTAATCATACAGACAGGTATCCAGGTGTGTACCTGGGAGCAGCCATGTTATATGTTCTCAGGGGCACATCTCCCAATTTGCACAACAATGGCTCATGCTAGGGAGTGTCTCTAAATTCACAACCTTCTAGAAGCATATCACTACACTTTATCAAAGGGGAGATCTTTGATTTTTTCTTTGGAGATCCCTGGGTAAGGCTCCTGCTTGGAGCCATGATGCTCTGTGCATTGCTATTGCTGTAGCCATGGCTCTTCCTGCCGTGTCTGCTATAGCCAGGGATGCTTGCAGAGATATTCTTGCTACCAACTAGCCTTCTTTTGTTAAGGTTCTATATTGTTCTTTTTAATTATCTGGTAGGTCACCTGTAAATTGTATTAGCTTTTCATAAATTGATAGGTTATAGTTTGAAAGCAAGACACAATAATTTGCAACACTCAGGAGCAAGGTTGATGAGGAATAGACCTTTTGACCTAGGGTCCAGACATTTCCAATTTTTATCCTTGAGGGTAGATTTAAAATTTGGCTATTTACCTCTGTGATTTGCTGCCTCAGTAACCAGTGAAATAGATGGGGGATGGGTGAATAGTAATTCCATGCCTTGAGGGAAAATATACCATTTTCTACCATTTCTCTTGTTTGTGGCAGGTATGGTAGCTGTGGTCTCCCAACTTATATCGGCTGGGTCCATTAAGGCAGTGTCTATTGGTATGGCAATCTTATAGAAGGCTGTGGTATGGAGTATCTTTAAAAGTTTGTGCTGTGATTCATTAAACTCTTCTAAGGGGATTTCAAGTTCTTGAGCCACTCATCTGAAAAATTAATTGAATTGCTTTGAGTTGTCAGTGGAGCTTGATATGGATGGGATTACAGTCTCATCTGTGGAGGAGAGTTGCGCTAGCATCCATGGTTCTCTTTGTGTGGTATCAATTGTTAGAGCTTGTTGTGAGGATCACTCTGATAGAGTTGAGAGGTTTGCACTAGGTGATCTATTTGGGGAGTGCAAATGATGGTGGTCAGGCCAGATGGTGTAGTAAGATGAACAGTGTTCCCACTCTGCCCAGGATCTCTATCTGGTGCGCTCTGGGGGCAGCATTAAGAATGATATTGTGAATTGTGGCTGTGATGTTGAGTGTATCGTGAATCTGGATAGGGAGTGGTATTCTGGGGTATGTCCACACGTCTCTTTTATTTCAAAATAACACTGGTTATTTCGAAATAAAAAAGATTAGGTCCATACAACATTTTCTTATTTCGAAATGACGAGCTCTGTCATTTCGAAATAAGAACCATCATTTCGAAACAGCTTAAACCCCATTCATTTTGAAACGGCTGTTATTTCAAAATGGTTATTTTGAAATAATGCCGTTTGGACATGTTGTTTTGAAACAACACCATTGTTTCGAAACAACGTGTCCAAATGGCCTTATTTTGAAATAACCATTTCAAAATAACAGCCATTTCGATAGCAGGCTTTCCCTTAATTCGAATTAACATTTTCTTAATTCGGATTAACTTATTTTGAAATAAGGACTTTATTTCAAAACAATTCATTTCGAAATAACTTATCTCAAAATAATGATGTATGTGTGGACATAGCCCTGGAGACTAGTATGTGCATTCCCATTTAGTGCAACATGGGGAGTGAGCTTGCAGCAGTGGTGGATCAGTCAGTGAGTGAGGAGCTGATAGGGGATTCTCTTTCCTTGCCTTTTTGCATGGTGGTGCCGTTGATGGTGCAGCTCCTGGTGCCATTAACAAGGCTTTTTGCACCACATGGGTCTGCGGCTCCACTGAGGAATGCAGTGCGGGTGTGACATCCTGTAATTTTTCCTACACCGTGCTCTCTATAGGAGCAGTAGATGGCACTGTGGGTTTATGCTCTGAAGCTTTAAGAGATGTGCTTTTCCCTGGAATTGTGCCTGAGGAGGGGTCCTTATTCAAAGATCTTGACCGCTCATGAGGATGTTTAGAGTCCATAGGCCTAACAGCTCTTTGTGTTCCTGAAGAACCAGAAGCCTTTAGGGTACTATTTCTAGGAGACATGCTCATTGGGGAGCATCCCTGTTTTGGGGTGCTAGTCTCCATATGTAAAGAAGCTCCTGTCGCTTGGTCTGCAAGGTGTTTTTCGTACCTGGGTCCAAGGGACGGAAGGGTCCCAAGGATTTTTCCATTAAAAACATTTTTAGTTGTAATTCTCTCTCTTTTCTTGCTCTTAAGCTGAGGCTACTGCAGTGAGAGTATTTCTGTGGGACACGAGAGTCTCCTAGGCACCAGACACATTGTGAGTGTCCATCAGAGGTAGGTATTGCCTCATTACCTGAGGACCACATTTTAAAGCCAGGTGAACTTGGTGTTTTGAAAGCAGAAGTGTAATTAACTCTCTATATGTTAAAAGAAAGAACTGAAAGTGAAGCTGGTTTGTTTTTTTTTGTTTTGTTTTGTTTTTTTTTAAACCAGAACGGAGAGGTAAGTATTAAATCAAAGCTAAAGAAACTGTTTACTTTGTCTTGTTAGGTTTGAGGAGGTTGACGCTGAGGAGAAATGTTCCATCTTTACTGGAGGCAGCTGAAAAGGAACTGAGGGAGCAGGGGCTGGGTAAGCACCAAGCCGCACTGAGGCTATAACATGAGCTCTAACTGGTGCATGCCCAGCCCCCACCGCTACTGCAAAGAGCGGTAGTCTTCGCTCTTCACTGTGGGACGCGATGACACCTGAGGTGGAGCACGCAAAGTGACATCACTGAAAGAAAAACGCTGCTTCCCTTATGACATATTCTAAATGTTAAACCACAAACCTAGGATGTGGGGATACTCAGGTTCAATGCCACCCTCTACCAGGGTGGGGTAAGAATATGAACAGGAACTTCCAGCTTTCAAGACAATGCTCTAACAATTGGGCTGTGGGATAGTCTGATGTGAGTCTCATGGTCTTCCTCAATCTCTTTTACTGATGTGGCTCAACTTTGAATAAACAAAGAGTCACTAGGCCAGAAAGTGTGAGAATGGCTATATAGCCAAGCAGTTTGTACACTCACCTGGAAGTTGGGAAACAGTCCAGTGCCCCTGCTACAACAACTTTGCTTCTCTGATTCATATCCCTGGAATGATGTTCTGTGCCTTAAATGCTGTAAACAAACAAGGAGTCCTGTGACACTTTTAAGGACTAACAAATTTGTTTATCATGTGAGCTTTTGAGGGAGAAAATCCCACTTCATCAGACTCCTGACAAAGTTGAATTTTCTCCCATGAAAGCTCATGCAATAAATAAATTTGTTAGTCTTTAAAAGTGCCACAGGACTCCTTGTTTGTTTGTTGAACTAGATTAACACAGTTACCCCTTTGGAACTTGAATACTATAATTATACAGATCAGGTAAGTCTGACTGGTAAGCACACAATCCAACTGTTATTTTCTAATATGATACAGCAGAAGCCATTGGAGTCAGTGATTACTGGATCTCACCATGTGACTGACCCTTTGTCACTGAGCCACATTGTGTGACTGCAACCATTATATAAAATGCAGTTTGTGCCCAGAACCCCCTTATGTCAGGAAAATATTAGAGCGCCCACTAGATATTATCCAGCTAATAAGGTTTATGCCACTTACATAAGACAGTAGTCTCTTTTTTTGAACCACTTTAGACTGCAGTGTAAAATAGGCAATTTTTCAGTGAAAAAAACCTTTAAAATGCATCTTCCTCCAACAGGTCATTCTCCTCCCCACCCCCACCAAACACACCACCTCTTTGAGATCAATACCTTCTTTAAGCTTTCAAGTATATATTTACATATTCAGGTCAAGGCTCTTTGTTAAACACGTTCCTGGATATATATATTAATGACACCCAGAGCATTAAAGATTATTCTTATTAGCTGGTGAAGATTTAAATAAATAAAATACACAGTAAATTAAAGGTATGCATATACTTATGTATCTTGCTGAACGGGGTCTTCAAAATGCACAGAATATCTTACACATAAGGAATGGAAGGTTACGTACCTGTAAGCATCCTTCTTCGAGATGGGCTGTTCACATACATTCTTATGCAGATGTGTATGTGCCGTGCTGCATGGTCATCCGGAAGGTTTTTTGCCCTAGTCTGCCCCACAGGGTCAGTTACTAATGCCCTCTTGGACCTGCACTTCAGCGTGGTATACAGGTGTCTCCAACACTGACCTCCTTCTTTCCATCCATTGTGACAGTCCTGGAACTACTTGCCCTTGCATTCGTGCAAGTGCTTCTGTCATTTTTTCCTTGTGATTTTCTTCAGTTATAGGACTTTAGCCTAGCATTTGGACACTCATCTTATTCAGACACTTGGACTGTGCTGGAGGACTGCTTGGTTACCCATCCCTCCTTGGTAGCACATGGAGCCTGAACAGGCTGTGCCTCACTTGGCTTCAAGCTCTGTGCTGAATGTGGCAAGGCCTTCTCGGTGAGTGACCCACATGAGAAGTATCAAGTGCCTTGGCAAGTGGCATAGGACCAACAACTGCCATATTCATTGGTCCTTTAAATCAAGGATGCAGAAAGAGAGGGATAGCTGCCTTTGTTTGATGGCAATGCTAAGAAACTGAATGTTTCCTCCTTATTTAAATTAGAGAGTGCATAAAGAACAAAATCTTCCACAGGCTTTTATTTTTAGAAAGAATACTTCTGGACAACTCACAGAATCCTTTAATAAGTGTAAAGAAAACTGCAAGATGGAGTAAGTTTGGTTTGGAAGTTCTGTGTGAGAGGCTCTGTGTTTGCTAAGACAACATTAATTACAGAATGTATATCGAGTCATAGATAGTCAGGGGAGCTAGTAGTTTAGATAGATAAGAGGGTAGACTGTTTGTATAGCTAAAAGGTGATCCACAAAGGTAAATTATAAAACAATCCTTCCTGTCTGGACCCTGCTGGGAAGCCATCAACCTGGTCTGGTAAACAAGTTGATGGGGGCCAGGTAGCCGAGGGGTCACAGGAGTCTTGCCACTCTCATTGGTCAAGGACAGTAACTGTTACCCAAATAAGCTGTAAACAACAACAGAGGTGGGAAAACTATATGCTGCCTATTAAGTATAATCTAATCGTGTAACCTGCATATTAAGAGTAGTAACACCATGTAGGGATTTTAGGCATAATGTAACTTGTATTATGCATGACTGTGTTGCATTATGTACATTGTATTTTGCATGTTAGAAGGTATATATGACCTGTAACCCCTATACTGGGGGGCTTGCTCTGGGAGGCTAGCTTCTTTTTCTTCTCTCTGATGCAGTTCCTGTTATTATTCAGCTGAATAATAAACTCTGAACCACACCTCGTTCTCTTCCTATTTGAGTCTCAGCTGGGAACGGGCCTTCATCTTTGGAGAGGATTCGTGGTTTCTCTCTCCAGGTTGAGAACCCGGACCAGTTTTCCCCACATAAGCCAGTTATATTTTGTGTCCTGAATTCACTGACTCATTGGTTAAAAATTCACTTTCATTCATTCAAGCTTCTTTACATGAATAAATTCACACAGATACTCCAAGTTCCAAAGGTGAAATGTGTTAGTCTAGTTCAGTAAAACAAACAAGGAGTCCTGTGGCACTGAAAGACTAACAAATTCATTTATCACTTGAGCTTTTGTGGGAGACAATCACACTTCGTCAGATGCTTTGGAGATGGGAAACTTACAGAATGGGTGGAAATAAATGTAAGGAAGTGTAAGTCATGGGAACAGGTCACATTGTGCATATACTCCAATTTGTCGTCTTACAACACGAGCAAGAATCTCCATGGAATGTACAAAAATTCTTTAAAGTCCATTCATCATGGGCATGCAGTAGTGGCAGCTGGGACCAAACTCAGATCATGTCAGAAAACTTAATGGGATTTTTTTCCCCAATCAAGCCTCCTCCACCCCCCAAAACAAAAACAAAAACAAAAACAAAAACAAACACACCTCCCACAAACACTAGACAACAAAATAAAATAACTTTTTTCAACTTGTATGTTCTAACCAGCTCAGTTCAATCTACTGTGGACAACGAGGTTTAAAATTAATCAAGAGGATTGACTTAGTTATTGTAAATTGAAAACTATTAACATGCAGATTGGAGAAGCAGGAAGGAAACATTAAATGCTCACTACATTTTACTTGTTCTTAAGTTTTCAGGGGAAAATGTTTCCTGCACCTGCAGTATCATATTTGCTTTTTACTATGTCTCCATAATCCTAATAAATAAACCTTTAGGAGTATAGGCAGCTTTTCCATCCAAAAAAGACTGCAGGTTTATTGATTACAGGAAACATGAAAAATGCAGCTGTGAGGCTCAGGCAAATGAGAGTAGCCTTGAAATACAACAACTGCTGTAAAAATGATTCAAATAAATCTCTAGGGTGAAGAGAAACAGGTAGCTGAGCTTTTTCTCTAAAGCAGCAGACCAAGCAGTAGGATGTATGAGAAACTATCAATAGTGTGTACTTATGCAAGATATGTCAGTTAAGTCAGATGTATAGGTGTATCCCGAAAAATCATCTCTCTAATCCTCCCCAATGGCTATAAGGCAGGGCTGTGGTTACTGATGTAATGAATGAGGAAAGGAACCAGTTATGTTTGGGGACACGATAGTAATTCCCCCCCCCAAAAAAAATGCTGTGGCCAGCTTGGTTTGTCACATTTATCAGCTTGTCTAAGGCTGAGCAATAAAGGTGACTCTCATGCAAGGGGTGCATCTGTTAACATAATGACCCCTGTAGCACACAAGCAACTACTGTTGTTATATTTCAGGAATTTCTAGTATCAACAGAGTTAAATGCAAAGTAGGAAAGTGATGCTGACTATTCACCCTTTGATTTTAATATGATGTTCTAGTCTCTGTCAAAAACAAATAATTAAGCAAGGGGACACAGCACACAATGGGAAAATGATATAATTATACCCATAGGGCATTTATGAAGCCTAAAATGTAATGAAGTGTGCCTGATCCTTGAAGGGTAAGGGGGGAATTAATATGTATCACACAGTAACCTACCCCCTGGAGTTACCTTATTTCTAATAAAGGAAGTTTTTATTGCTGGGAATAAATAAAGTGGAGAGGAAGAAAGGAGACAGGCAATTTAGGGAGCTGCACAATTATTTCAGCTGAACTACAGTATGTGATTACTGAATGTTAACTCACAATTAGATAATCTATTATGTGTCAACAAATCAGAATTCTCCCAGAATCTTAAGTATTTTTAGTCATTACAGGGTAAATTTGCATCTTTTAGCTGAAGTAACAGCACCATTTTTAAGGAAACAGCCACAGGAAAAGTGTCAATATTGCACCCATCATTCTGTATTGACCCTATTTACATGATTACCTCAGGCTTCATACCCCTGAGGCAATTGTAGAGGTCTTTGAGTCTCACAGACCCATCTCTTATCAGATTTTTCATGCTATAGTCTCAGCTTTAGGCTAAGATATTTTTTTTCTTCACTTTAACTATAAACAAATATATCTGCTTCCCTGCAAGTGAAGTCCTTAGAGTCCTGATAACATCTCTTTATCTTGCTTGCAGGGAATAGATTTATCTTACATTAATAGTCTCAAAGAAATAAATGGAAAAAAAGGCACTTTTATTTTCTCTGATTGGTTAATAGATTTTCTGTTCTCCTCAGTTGCACCCACCCTGTTTCCATCACAAACAACTTTCAAATTTTCAAATATCTGTATTTATTATGCTTTCTTACATAGTTCAGTCCCTGTGCACACTGGCTCCTATGCACAAGTAGGTAAGACATAGCTACTGCCCAATCGGGAGCTTGCAATCTAATATGGACAGCCAAAGTACTAACATTTAAAAGCTAAGGGGAAAAAAGCCAACAGTGGAGCTCCTGTATTGTAAGGCAATGTGACATGTTTTAAAGAATGAGAGGACAGGGACAATTGTTAGTGAAGAAGAGAGAGGTTGTTTTGTGCCTAGGAGATTGTAACTTCTTTCACACTATGTCAAAAGCGAGAGAACCAAAAAAAGGAATTGGGAGCCATCGAAGTGAGTGTCAGCCTCATACTGAAGGCATTTTAATTTATGCCTTATCCCTAACCCTTCAGAAGGTATCATGAACATGACACTATGTCAATCAAGAAGGTTGACATGATGGTATCCTATGGAACTGCATGCAAGGGAGTCACTGGGCTGGATGCATGATCAGCCAATACTATATTATAGGCAATTCAGGAAAAAAAGGAAAGAAAGAAATCAAGCTATAGAAGAATGACTCCTTCCACAAAAATATGGCAGCAAAACTTAACCATTAATGGTTTTGAAGGCAAGTGACAATTATGAACACAACAAAAATACAACACTTGAGATGAAGTCCTAGTCTAGCCTCACTGAAGTCAGTGACAAAATTATCTTTGACTTTAATAGTGCCAAGGTTTCACTCTTGATTTTCATCCTTCACCGGGATGAAGTCCTTGAGCAACGAGTGGGAGTTTCAGTATTGTAAGCAGACAAGAAAGCACACTCACCTGGCACTGGTGCTAGTGACAGAATTATCCTTTTCTACATACTCACACAACTGTTTGCAAGAAATTATACTTTTAAAAAAACAAAGCAAATTGCTTACAAATGTGTGGACTTCCCATGCTTACTTTCTACATTTCACACCTTAGCCAGTTTTTTCTCCCAAGTTTGCTGGTGTTTACTATATAAAGTTCAATTTACCTGGAGGTCATGGAGAGGAAATATTTTTCCCCACTGTCAGTGAAATCAAAACAGGATAAAGGGATTTTGCTCATATTTCCACAAAAAGTACACACATGAGAAAGAAGGGCTTTATTATGCAAACTATTTGGAAGCCATTTATACAGGATGGAGCTTGAGTACCTGCTATATGTGCCATATGAAATTGTAACGACCTTCTAGTCACTGAGTTTTCTGTACTACTGCATTCTATAGCAATCCACAATCTTGTCTGACTTTATAACATTGTAGGTACTTGCACAATGAACTCTCCTTTCTTGTGTTGCTCAAAGGATCTACAAAAAGTGTCCATTTAACATAGTCACACATGATCATAAACTTTTTTTTCCCCATGGATGTTGTTAATTGAGATAGATTATTCCATATTTAATCCCAATTCAATGAACTACAGGCTTAGTTCTGTAGTTATTACTCAAGTAATACTTCCAACATCTTAAATGAAACTTTAATTTGATTAGAGAGAGACTGCTGGGCCAGGCCATGTTTGCTACAGGTCACCAAGTTCCTTGTGGTCCACAGATACATGCATATTTTACTTGTTCATTCCACTACTTAATTTATTTACAGAAAGTTAGAAAATTCATATTTTAAGTAAGGATTTTTCTTGCAGTCACTTTTTCTGCAGTTTTTAGCTGCGTCTACTAGAAAGTAACTTTGTACAAAATGAATTAAATTTGATCTAGAAATGGAGTCTTACACTACTCTATAAAGCTTGGTTAGATTTCTGCCAGTTCTAGTTCTTTTTATAGGGTCAAAGGGAACACTAGCTGTTGCTGAAAGCTCCTGATATCGAGACGTCAAGATTAATGTTTGTAACAAACTATAATCTAGTTTAACGTGTTCTAAAAACTCTAACCCTCAAAAAAGACTAGTATTTTCTGATCTGACAGCAGAATGAATGCTTAGAAAAATGAGTTAAGACAAATTCACCAATAGCATATCCAGGTACAGCTCCTCGGACGTCAATTCACCTGTTTACATAATTAATGAAATTGGCTTATGTGCCGAAGGATAAATAATCATATGACATAAACCATGCTTATCTTTGTTATGTTGTAACAAAGTTATTCTTACATTTTGACAGTGTTCAGGTTACTGTCTTCGATAAGATTAGTTCTATTCCTCTCCCAAATCAGTAAAAGATTTCTCTCTGGAGTAGGTGACCAGGACTTTGCATTTTCATTCTGCTCACTCTGATAATGACATAAACAGATTCCAGGAATAGGTACAAGTGAGACCCAGACCTCCAGTTTGGTATTTATTAATAATTTGTCACTAATGGAAAATGCTAACTAGTGAATTTCACATTATATACAAGTAGGCAATATTAAACCATATACTATATATATCCACACTTTGAAAATGAATTGAATTAAATGAATTGTCTTACCTTTGTCAGCAAAATCAGTTTTCCCAATAGGCCTAAAAGTATCTGGATGACAAGTAAATTATATTTTTAAAAATTAAAAAAAATATTAGGACAACTTCATTGTCTGAGTGCTTCACTAACAGTAAGTTATAAACTGACTTCATCTTTAATTTGGGTTGCATGTCAGGCAGTGCAAAATAAGAATTCATAAATCTCTAAGAGTATGTCTACACTTACAATTTAATTTGAATTGATGAGGAACAATGCAAATTTAAAAAGTCCATGGCCACACTCGCTTTCATGAATTCGAACTAAGGAACTGATGAAAGTTGACTTCTAAGTGATAAAACCTCATCTAACTTCGAAGTGGTGGTCAATTAGAACGCATTAGTTCGAATTGACCAAGTATAGGCATGTTAATTCAAACTAACGGTTAGTGTGAATTACGGTAACTGTGGTTTGCCTTCTCCTTCCCATGGGCATGGCACCAGGAAGGGGAATTGCCTGCAGGCACAGCGCCTCTCCCACACCCTCAGAGACATTCCCAGTGGCCACAGCCACATGCCAGAGGCCAGTGGGGATGGCAGAGGCGGGTGGCAGCACCCAGGGCCAGTGCAGGGCAACAGTGTGGGGTCATCAGGAGATCCTCACTCTCCTGGACATCTGGGGGACTGAGAACATCTTGTCCTGGTTGTGGGTTAGCCAACGCGACTGGAATATTTATGTGGAAATTACCGCAGCTGTCTCCACCCAGGGGCACCCCTGGGACATGCAGTAGGTCAGGATGAAAATAAAGTGACTCTGGCAGGACTATGCCAGGGGCTGGGAGGCCAAGCAGTTCCGGGGGCTGGTGTGCAGAGGCACATGTCCCTTCTTTGCTGAGATGGACTGCTTCCTCGGCGAGGAACCCTCCAGGCTGCCCACCAGCATGGTGGACAGAAACAAGGCCCCCTCCATGGCTGCTCTGCAGGAGGGGGAAGTTGCTGACATCAATGCCCCCATAGATGTCAAAGTCAGCAGCCAGGCAGTGGGGCCACCACCACCCCACACCCCAACCACAAGCCCTGAACTCTTCCCCAACACAGAAGAGGCACCCACCACCCTGGAGGCACTGGAGGAAGAGTCCCCCCCAAGGAAGACCTTGTAGAGGGAACGCCATACTGGACAGTGGCAAGACTTGTGGGTGAGTGCTCCCTCCCTTCCTCTATGAGAGCATGACTGCAGCTGCCTGTGACACAGGCAAGGTCGGGGGACAGGGCCCAGGGACAGGCAGAGTCCCACGGACATGGGGGGGGCACAGAGATTGTCCCACAGGGAAGAAGGGTGGGGAACTATGGGGTGGCCTGTCAGCAAGGAGGGGGGAAACAGAAGTGGCAATATTGAAGGCTGACAGCATGCAGCCTGAACACTGGGCCTCGGGAGACACTCAGGTGCTGTTCTGGGCTCAGGGCTGGTGAGCACTGTAGACACCGCATCCAACCTGGCCTTCACGGCACAGCCATATGTAACCTGGGGGCCCTATCCCACAGGACATGGATTGTGAATTATGGGGATAGTCAGGGCACAGCTGCTTGCTGCTGTCAGACCACACACAGCACTAGGCACATAGCCCATGTGACTAATCTTGTTCTCTCTCTCTCTGTCCCACCAACAGTTTGCACAGCTGGCTGATGCCACGCTCCAGGGAGCCCCCCGGCCACCATGAGGCACAGGAGGAGGGCACGCCGTACCTGGGAAGACCTCCTCCTGGAACTGATGCATCTAGGCCAGGGGGCAAAAGAAGGCATGAGGGCCTGGCAGGGGCAGGTGTCAGACCACCAGATATCTTCCTTGCGCCTGCAGGAGAGGGCCGTGTAGTCGGACAAGCGGCGCACCATTGCGCAAGAGCCAGGCCCTCAAGTGCATGAGCCACACCCTCATCAACATTAGCATGGTCCTCCAGGGCATGGCAGCCAGCATGGGTTGGCTGGTGGACCACTTTGCCAACCCTGCTGCCCAGGAAGCTGTGCAAAGAGGCCCCTGTATCCCTCAACACTCGCATCCCCACACCCAAGGTTGGTGCAGGGAAGGCCGAGGGGAACCCCCCCCCCCATGGCACTGCAACTTCCCCTCTATCCTGACCTTCCAACCTACCCATATCCCCAGTTCTCCCTCAAGTCCCTTGTTCTCCCCAGGTCTCCCTCAAGTCCCTCATTCTCCCAAGTCCAAACCTTCCTCCTTGTCTTCAAACCTGGCCCCTTCCCATACAGATAAACTGTTCCTGAACAATCTTTGCTCTGTGTGCCTTTATTGGTTTGGGGATGGGGGTGTTGGAGGGTGGTGGTGAGGGGGGAAGCAGGCGTTGAATAGGGCTGGTGAGGGCACCTGGTGGCAGGCCTCAGTCTTCCTCCCTGAGGAACATGTCCTTTAGCTCCTCCTGGATTGTGTGGGCTCTTTGCTGGGCCCGCTCTGGCTGGTGCCTTGCTGCTGGCTGCTCAAAATGTGCTGTGAGTTGTTTGGCCTCTGCCTCCCAGATGGGGAGGGACCCTCTCCCTCACAGTTCACAGCGATTGTGCAGGGCAACACAGGCACTGACGACCTCTGGGATGGTCCCCTCAGCAATGTGGAGGCGCACCAGGAGATAATGTCATTTGGCTTTGAGCCTCCTAAAGGTGCACTCTCCCACCTGGCCACACTGTTCCGCTTCCTGTTAAATACCTCCCTGCTGACATCTAGGTGACCTGTGTTTGGCTTCATAAACCATGGGAGCAGTGAGTAGACAGCATCCCCTACAAGAAGAATGGGCACCTGCACATCTCCAAGGGTAATGTCATGCAGTAGGAAGAAGGTGCCTGCCTGCATTAACCTGTAGAGGCCCAAGTTCCTAAGCAAGCGGGTATCATACTTCCTCCCTGGCCAGCTGACATAGATGTTTGTGAAGAGGCCCCAGTGATCAACAAGGGCCTGCAGGAGCACAAAGTAGTAGCCCTTGCAGTTTCAGTACTCTGTGGCTCAGTGCAGCAGGGCTTGGATGGGGATGTGTGTCGTGTCCAGGATGCCTGCACAGTTGGGGAATCTGAGGGCACAGAGTCCATCCAGGGTATCCTGCAGGTTGACAGGAGTTACTAGGTAGGCTAGCAGGACCTGATTGATTGCCCTGCCGACCTGCAGGAGGGCACCCCCGATGGTGGCCTACCCAATCCCAAAATAGTAAGCGACTAACCAGTAGGTGTCCAGTGTGGCCATCTTCCACAGGGCAATGGCCACTCTCTTGTCCACAGGGAGGGCAAGCCTGAGACATGTGTCCATTCGCTGCAGCAGTGGTGAGCTCATGGACCAGCTCTAGGAAGGTCTACTTCCCCATCCATAGGTTCTGCTGCCACTGATTGTTATCTCAGGTGGTCAGGACAACCCAGTCCCACCAGTCACTACTGGTTTCACGTGCCCAGAAGCAACAAAGCATGGAGGGCAGCAGGGTGGCTGCGGCAGCAGGCAGGCTCAGTGTAGTGGTGGTGCTGGTGCCTGCCTCTGTGCTGCCAGGATCAAAGAACACCATGCCCCAGGCAACCAGAGCACTGGACAGGGTTGTGTGGGTGCTGGGCACCTCAGTTGCAAGCTGTGGAAGCTGGACTCAGTCCATGACCTACTCGCTCTGCCTCTTGCCAGCCATAATGGGCAGGGGGTTGAGGCAACTTCCTGCTTTTATGGGATTGGCTGTAGCATTGGCCCTTCTCAGGGGCCATCTTACCACACTTCCCAAGTGCCTCTCTTCCAGTTCAAACTAGCAAGTCCTGTCCATGAACATGCTAGTTCAAATTGGTTTTCCTAGTGTGGCCATGTTAATTCGAATTAACTGTATTCTAACTAATCATTATTAGTTCAAATTGATTAGTTAGAATTCAGTTAATTCGAACTAACATCATAAGTGCAGATGTAGTCTAACCAGTGCGATTGCAAATTACATCCTGCCCGATAAATTGGTTGAGGTTTAGTGTGAAAATTTTGACTGCTGACCCTCCTATTACTATTGTTTTAACAGGCCTGCTCTTTAACTGTAATTTCAGCTGTAGTTATGCTATCTTCAAATTCCCACAGGCTTTCTCTCTCTATTTTAGGAACTTTCAGTATATGGCTCCTATTACCAGTGCATCTAAGTCACTCACATTATTTAATGTATTTAGCCTCAGAACACCCACGCAACACACTTTTGAGGTAGGGAAGAGTGATTATGCCCATTTTACAGACAGGAAGCTAAAACACTGAGAGGCTAAGTGGGGTTAAGGTCACACAGGAAGTTTGTGAGAGATCAGGAACTTAAGCTCAGGTCTCCCAAGAGGCTAGTGCCCTAACCACTTGGATAGCCTTCCTTTCTGATATGCTGAGTGCCTATTAAGCTGTATTCAGTTACATATTGGGTGGAACAAAGACAGAGTAAGACATTACAGTTATGTTCACACCTGTCAATCCATTTACTTCTTTAAGGCTATGTTTACACTTGCAAGCTAGTTTGAATTAAGGAGGCTTAATTCGAACTAACTTATTCCCTGTCTACACTAGGCCTTCATTAGTTCGAATTAAAGAATTCCTTAATTTGAACTAAGGAAAGCTTAGTTCAAACTAGTAAGACCTGCCCTTTAGGTTGAACTAAGCCCTTATTTCGAGCTTGGCACAGTGTGGACACTTAAGTCCACTTTGTTAGTTCGAACTAAGGGTAGTTAGCTCAAATGAACAACATTGGTTAAGTCAAATTAACTGTAATTCAACTTAGTCCACATTGTTAATTCGAACTAATAAGTTTGGATATAATTCAAAGTACATTCAATCTTATTAGTTCAAATTAACAAATTTGAGCTAAGTTTGGGCAGTGTAGACATAGCCTATGTGTCTAACTCAGAGCCCACTGAAGTCATTGGAATAATGCACACTGACACCAATGCACTCTGAAGCAGACCCTAGAGAAACCTGGTTCTGACCTTCTAAACCTTTTTTCATATGACTCGCCCTCACTCATGTGATCACACCAACTGGTTAAAATCCTGGACCTGTTGAAGCCAGTAGCAAAGCTCTTGCTGACTTTAATGGGGCCAGGATTTCAGCCAATGGCTTTAATTGGACTATAAAAGTAAAAATTAGTCACACCAGTAAGGGTTTGCTTACATATGTACAGAATTGGCCCGAAAGCAGATTTTTAGGTTCCAACTGTAAATCAGTCAATATGTGTACTTAATCTAAAATAAGAAAAAGCTAACCTTTGTACTATACATGCAATGAATAGAATAAGTAACATGATAAAAGGTGTTGGAGATTTTACTAATGAACCTCCTATGACTGGGAGTGGATTTACTGCTGTTCCAATGACAGACACCTTTGAAGGATGGGTAGAGTCCCTAGATTACTATAGTTTAATTTAATCTATGACAAGGCACTCAATAGTCAGGCCATAAAGCAGAGGCCTTTTGGATTTTCTAAAATAACTTAAATAAAGGTCTGATCATATGTAAACATGTATATAAAGTTACTGGTAAGAATAGCCATAGCAGAATGAACTATTCACCAGTATAAAATTACTAATGCACACACATGCTTTTTGGAGGGGCTCTTTCCTTTTGGGAAAGTACTGATACACATTTTCATGTGCTGAAGCAGCTGCAGATGTGTTTATATATCTTTTAAAATATTGTGAATAAAACATTTCATTTTAGCTCTACCCATAAATGTTATGCTTTTAACTCGTAGAGAATGGAGTAGTCTTAAGAGAGTATATTTAAAACAAAATCTGCCCATCAGTAAATCAGCTAACTATATTTAGAGCAGACTTCCAATGGATTTAAAAAAAAATGGGTACTTCTGTACTTTTCTCTTAATTTATCTCTTAAGAGATTTTTCCCCCATGTTTTTCAAAACTCAGAATTATCAATCATGCCATGCCTAGTATTTCATAACTTTGCTGGCAGACTTCTTGGGGGTTCCAGAGTATGGATTTTTGAGGGGGGGGTGTGTGTGAAACATCCCATGTTGATAGAAGGGATGAAAGTGTCAAACCCTTAATAAAGAGAATTTTTCAGAAAGATTCATTAGGCATTCAAGTTGAAAGAGTGTAAACAAAGAATCAAAATTTAAACAGTCTGATTAAAAATAGCTTCCCCTCTAATTACCATAGTATCTTCTTGGATAGCCAAGACCTCATTTTTATTTTTTTTTTTAAAGAGTAAATATAGATCTTTCAATCTTATTCATTTGTCAAAAGCAAAACAATAAAAAAAAAAACAAATCTCAGTCACATATCCCTATGAAGATTACCTTTAAAATGGTAGTTATTTAATAAGCTTTCTATTAAAATGCTGGTTGGTAAATGTACGGAAAAATGTGGCAACAGCAGTAGTTTATTTGTAATGAGATTCGGCTTGCTTGGGTCTATTTGTCTTTATTTATTTATTTTGCTTTTTCATAATAGACCTAATCCTTTTGCTCAATCAATTGCAGTCTTTCCCAAGGGCACACAACTTTCCTTTGATATTACTAGTGAAATATATGTTTAGTAGGAGGTGAAGAAAAGGGGAGTGCTTCCATGTAATTTAATTATACTAGAACTATGACATCTTCATTAACAGTAATGTAGATATGTTTATTGAAAAACTGTTACAAAACCCTTTCACAGTAGAACAGGGAGTTTAGTCAGCATGGTTGAAAAGTGGATTTTTATATTTCAAAAAAGAAAGTAATAACAATTATGTATGTAGGTCAAAAGCATTCCACTCTTCCCTCCCCCTTATTTCAGCCGCTACCTCTATAATTCAGAGTTTAGTGATTTAGCACCTTAGTAAAATCAGAGGATGATCAGGAACCCTGTTCTGTAGGGAGACTGAGTGACTCAGTGGATTGAGAAAGGGGAGCTTGCACTTCTTACTAAGAGACTATAACTCAGGTTGATAGTGACCAAGAGTTGGTACCATCTGCTGTCAAACATCATATGGGAAATGCTTATTATTTGCATTATGGAAATGAAATACTGAAGGAGAACTGTTTGTGCACAAGCATCTGCTCATTTAAAAAATATGGAAATGGGTCTTATATTACTTTTACAAAAGTATATTAATTCAACCTCCCATCCCATATAACAACATCTAGACACACACACCACCTATGTGGAGGTGATAAATACCAGAACCATTTAATTAGGAAATGAATTCAAGCACCTATGCCCTCCTACCCACCTCCACCTTTAAATACCACCATTTTGGGTTTGTTCTGACATACCAAAGTTCTCTGAGCTGTTTCAGACAGCCACCATCCTTGGAAGTCCACATGCCATAAAAAAGGTTTCCCATGACTATCCCTGAATGTGAAATTTCACTCTAAAATTATACCTCCCCTCTGACTAGGAGAGACAATATGAAGTCCAGCATCAGTACCTGTTTTTCTATACCTAGAAATGACACAACTCTAACAAGTGACTGCACATTCATTCACTTTCAATAGATGAGAAAAAGCAGGTTAACGTGATTTTAAAACACATATTGGTGGTCATTTTAGAAGTTACCTTCCCCTTGACTGATCCTTGACTTTATGATTCATGCTTCAGATAGAAGCATGAATATCCACATATCCAGGTAAACTTCATAGCACTGCTATTGGCAGGGCCAGCCTCTGTCACAGCTGAGACCAAAAAAGCAACTCTGAACACTGTGGGTATGTCCACACATCTCTTTTATTTTGAAATAACACTGGTCATATATCTAAAAAATTCTCCTCTCATCCCTATGGGTGGTATGTGTCTTCCTCGACCTCGGGTCCTCTACCAGAGGCCTGGGAGTTTGAGGGTTCTGCGCAGTATCTTAGCTGTTCCCAGCACTGCACTCTTCTGGACAGAGAGCTCTGATGTCGTTCCTGGGATCTGTTGGAGCCACTCTCCCAGCTTAGGAGTCACAGCCCCGAGTGCTCCTACCACCACTGGGACCACTTTGGCTTTTACTTTCCACATCCGCTCTAGTTCCTCTTTCAGGCCCTGGTACTTCTCCAGCTTCTCATACTCCTTCTTCCTGATGTTGCTGTCACTTGGCACTGCTACATCTATCACCACCGCTGTCTTCTGGTCCTTGTCTATTACCACGATGTCTGGTTGATTGGCCAGTACCTGCCTGTCTGTCTGGATCTGGAAGTCCCACAGAATCTTAGCCCTGTTATTCTCCATGACCTTCTGTGGAATCTCCCATCTGGACTTGGGAGGGTCTAGCCCAGGGGTACTCAAACTTTTTGCGAGCCGGTCCACATTCAGGCTTCCACCATTGACCAGGGTCCACTAACAACTAGGGTGGGGGGGTGACTGGGAGCGGGGGGGGTGATGTCAGGAGTGGGGGGCGGCAATGCCGGGAGCGTGGGGGGACGAGTGGGAGCGGGGGGCGGCAATGCCAGGAGCGTGGGGGGGCGCGTGAGACTGGGGGGCTGTGTGGCCGGGGGGAGGAGGGGGGCGGGGTGGGAGTGGGGTGGTGGTGATGCCAGCCGCATGGGGGGGAGTGAGAGCGGGGGGGCGGCGATGCCAGCTGCGTGGGGGGGTGAGTGGGAGTGGGGGGGGCGGCGATGCCAGCCGCGCGAGGGGGAGTGAGAGCAGGGGGGCGAGTGGGAGTGGGGGGCGGCGATGCCAGCCGCGTGGGGGGGCGAGTGGGAGTGGGGGGCGGCGATGCCGGAAGTGGGAGGGCAGCGATCCCGGGAGGGGGAGGTGCCGCCGGGAGCGGGGCAGCGGCGGCGCAGCAGGCTCCGTGGGGGGGAGGGGGAGCGCAGCGAAGCGAGCAACAGAAGTTGCTCAGCTGCGCTTAGAGCAGGGGCACTCAAATGGCCAAATAGGCCACTGTCGCGGTCCACTGGAAACCTCTTTGCGGTCCGGATTGTGGACCGCGGGCCGCCATTTGAGTACCCCTGGTCTAGCCCATACACTGTGCAGATGTTCCTGTACACAATGCCAGCTACTTGGTTATAAAATGCCATTTGGACGTGTTATTTCAAAATAACCATTATTTCAAAACAACACTTTTGCCCTTCTCCTTCCCAGGGTGTCTTCCTTTTAGCCTATATTGGGTGGGGGCATGGCCCATGGAGGGGGCCATGTTGCCACACCTCCCATGGTTCCCCTTTTCTAATGTGAAATAGCAAGTCCTGTGTTTGGACATGCTATTTCGCTTTGAGCTTTTCCCTTAATTCAAATTAACTATTTTGAAATAAGGACTTTATTTCAAAATAACTCATTTTAAAATAACTTATTTCAAAATGATGTATGTGTGGACATAGCCTGTAAGAGAGAACCAATGTGTTTTTACTTTTAAAGTGGAATATGCCAGATGTTTACATGAAGGTAACAAGCCTTGTGGATAGAGGACAAGCAGTAGGTGTGGTGTATCTAGATTTTAGTAAGACATTTGATATGCTCTTGCGTCAGCTTCTAATTAACAAACTTGGGAAGTACACCCTGGATGGAGCTACTATAAGATGGGTGAAAAATGGGTTGGATAACCACTCCCAGAGAGTAGTTATCAATGGTTCACAGTAATGCTGGAATGGCATAATGAGTGGGGTTCTGCAGGGATTGGTTCTGTGACCGATTCTGTTCAATATTTTCAGTAATGATTTAGATGATAGCCTAGAGAGTACACTTATAAAGTATGCTGACAATACCAAGCTGGGAGAGGTTGCATGTGCTTTGGAGGACAGGATCATGAGTCACAATGACTTGGACAAATTGGTGAAATGGTCAGAGGCAAACAGAATGAAAATCAATACAGACAAGTGCAAAGTACTCCACTTAGGAAAGAAGAATCCATTACACATATACAAAATGGGCAATGACCACCTAGGAGGGAGTACTGCAGAAAGGGATCTGGGTGTGATACTAGGCCACAAGCTAAATTTTAGTCAATAGTGGAACACTGTGGTAAAAAAAGCAAACACCATTCTGGGATGTGTTAACAGGACTATTGTTAGAAAGACATGAGAAGTAATTCTTCTGCTTTACTCCCCACTGTTCTCTCTAAGCTGATGATGCAGCTGAGCAAGTTCCGCTCTGGTTCCTTGACCCCTACTGGGCCCCTTCCTGCTGCCTGCTGGCTCCCCAAGTGTATCTATAACCTGCTCAGCTGCATCATCAGCTTAAAAGGAACACTGAACCCCAAAGAATAAGCAATTGTATCAACTGAGGCTATGTCTACACTTAGAAGATTAGTTCGAATTAACTGAATTCGAACAAATTCATTCAAAATAATAATTATTAGTTTGAATTAAGTCAATTTAAATCAACACAGCCACACTAGAACCCTAATTCGAACTAGCATGTCCATGCACAGGACCTGCTAGTTCAAATCAGGGAGGGGTGCTATTGCATAGGGGGAAAAAAAATCAAGCTATGGTTAATTCGAACTAACAGTTAGTTCAAATTAACAGTTACATTGGCTTAATTCAAATTTATGAGTTCAAATTAACCATCATGTCGAATTTAAGGGAGGTTTTATAGATTTGAACTAGGCTTTCCTTAGTTATAACTTGTAGTAACCCTTGGGGAGGAAGGGGTTAACACTCTGGTCAGTGAGTCCCAGGACAGCCAATAGGAACAAAGCATAGCTTTTTGAATTGGAGCAGCAGCCTAGCCTGGGCCTGTTTGGATGCAGCAGAGCTCCTAGAAGGATCAGGAGGAGGCCAGAGGGGCCTGAGGAAGAATACAGCAACATCCTTACCACAGATAAGTTAAATTTGTTACTGACCAGCTGTGAGTAGAACAGGGAATGTTTATTTAGACGCGGTCAGGGTATTTTCTTTTTTTTTGGTTTGTTTTTGGATTTCTCTGTGCTGAGCACATGTACCCCCCCCACTACTCTGTAACTACCTAAGTTAATTCCCAGAGAAGCAACTCTCTGTGTTTATTATCTGTTCTTTTTGATTAAAGATTTTACCTTTTAAGTAAGTTCTGGTTCTGTGTCCTGGAAGGGCAAGAGGTTTGTGTGCACGTGCCTCAAACTGCACAGGCAGCTACTAAAGGGGACTCTGTTCCAGTTCCAGCTCATATTGCAGCTGCAGTTCAGTCACTTTCCTGAGGGAGGAATAAAAGTGATTGAGGATACCTCACAGGAAGGAATTCCCAAGTGCGCCTTCCTGGGTTTCAAGAGTTTTTTTACATTTGGGTGGTGGCAGCGATACCACTCCAAGGCCAGGAACTGGAGGCTTTGGAGAGTTTTAAGAGCAGGCTTTAAGGCCAGTGGCTTTTCAGGCAATGAATTGCAGAAAACTTGCTGAGCCCTTCCATCTTTCTAATCATTCTATAAATGATTTGTTAACGACCATACTCAGAGACATCAGTGGGACATCAAGCCTTCAAAGAGAAACAGCTGAACTGGAAGTAATGTGGAAATTAGATTGTGTAAAAGCAGGATTAAATTGTGAGTATGGCTTCTTTTCCCATTACAACAGGCACTTTGACTTCAGCCTTCCCAGAGTTTGAACAGTAACAACTGCTCTGATTTGCTGTTACTGTATGACCTGATCCTATGTTTTACACTCCCTTACATTTATTTTTCATTCCATTCTGTAAATTCCCCCATCTTCAAAGCATCTGATGAAAGCTCATGCAAAAAATAAAGCTGTTAGTCTTTTAGTGCCACAGGACTCCTTTCTTTTTGGCTGGACTAGACTAACACAGCTGCCCCTTTGGAACTTGGCAAGAACCCTTAGGCCTTATCTCTTACTTATATAATGAGAATTTATAAAGGCACCTGTTATGATAGGTTATGTCTACATCTACAATTTTACTAATCCAAACTAAAGATGTCCGAGGTTAGTCTGAACTAGTTCAAACTAACCGTGGACTTTTTAGTTAGAACTAACCAGGCGTTCTGGATCAAACTTAGTTTGAACTAGAATACACTGTTAGTTCAAACTAATGGCTTAGTTTGAACTTTTTACGTTTGGACAAAGCCTTAGTTCTTGTATTGCATGCGCTTAGTTCGAACTAAGTGAGTAAGTCCGGACTAGTGCCGGTCTTACTAGTTCAGACTAAGCTTTGGCTAGTTCGAACTAAGAAATTTAGCCAAGGACTAAATTAGTCCAGACTAAGCTTCCTTAGTCCAGACTAATTTGCCCATGTAGACTTGGCCATAATCTTACAACATACTTTAGACACATCTTCCTTTAATAAGCCTCCTGGAATTGATGAAATAATCCAGTGATAATGAGATGAGGCCATGAAAAAGGGTATAAGCAACTGAGTGGTGGGAGGGACAGCAGAGAACTGAATAAAAGTCAGCTGATGAATTTTTATGTAAAGTCAATGATGCTTGTTTCTGCATGTCAAACAGGTTTTTTTTTTTTTTTAAAAAGCATTGTGACTCTTGTTTGCTACAGAGTGAACTAATACAGATCCCAAAAAAGCACTTCAGAAGCTTGCTTTGAGTAAACTCTACTGACTTTAAGTAAACCATTCCTAATTTCACAAAGGGTTTTGATTATTTTGGGAAAATACTCCTCAAGCTTTCATGGATCTTCTTACAAAAACTTGTTTCCTTTGAAGATTACAGTGTGTATTGTAGTGCTCATGCTGAAAGGCTACAAGACAAATAGAGTAAGAGATCATTTGTTCTCCGAATCTCTATGATGCATGTCACTGAAGCCAGAAATTAAGCTCTAATGATTAATAGACAGGGGAACTAGTAAAATATCAAAGTTAGTTGCTCCAAGCAAATTTACAGGTCAGTGATTTTAGTGTGATTGGTTGCCTGCAAAGTCAGAATTTTATTGTTGCTCCCATTTGCTTAAATGTTAGTCTCACACCATAGTTCGCTTCACTGGAAGCAAGGATAGATATGGTGTCTGTGGTACTGTGTAGCTAAGATTGTAACAGCAATTTCACAAGGAACTGCTATTCTAGTATAAAAATACAATACACTATAATTAAAGTCTATAATTTATAGCTGAAGTGTTGAAATGTTGTAATATAATTCTAAGAACAGAGTAAGTGTTAACACCCAAAAATGAATGACAAAGTTGTATTTTTTTCCTACTGCTATAATATAGTTTGCAATCTAGGATAAAAACTTTTGGGAGGTCTCTTTTACATTTCTGTGAACCACTGAGTCAAATTGTCCATGGCCTCAGTATTTCATCTAGGAAGGCAACAGCAAAAGTATGGAAACCACAGCTATGTAGAATTAAAGGTACATACAAATGAGTGGCAAATTAATAACAAAAACAAAACTTGTAGCTCAGGCTCCCCATCTTATTCAAACAGTTAAAAAAAAAACCTACTGGCTGAAGTTTCATTGACATGAAATAAATAAAATGTCACCAAAGCCTTGTCTGTACTGGGTTTTGCGCCAAAAATTCTACCCATCCAGTTGAATTAGAGGTAACACCAGTGGAAATCTTTTTGTCAAATACCTTAGTGCAAATGTAGTTGAAGCATGAGATAAACTTAATGCCCCAGATAGCTGTGTGGGTTGCAGACAGAAAGAACTGTGAAAACTATTCATTTTCTTATGTAAACCAAAAAACTCTTACAACCAAGAAAGGGGGAAACGTCATTGGGCAAACAAGCAAGCAACAGTCAACAGTTGGAGCATTCAAAGTAAATTGTGTCCATATGTCTGAAGGATTAGTGCCAGGATTATTGCATTATGCAAAATCTACTTTCTTGAAACCCAATACCTCATACTATGGTATTGTGTGACTCAGTTCCTAATAATGTTTAATTAGAGTATGTCTTCACTGATAAAACCAGCCAAATACTGCCATAAACCAATTATGTCTATTCATTCGCTTCGGTGGTATAAATGACCTTTGCATCTCCCATGTTCTTTAGTAGTTCCTCTCTAGCAATAGACCATTTCATGTTTTGTGGTTTTAAGCACTGAAATCAATGCGGAGTTCATCTTAAAATTAGAAAGTCATGTTCATAAATCTGAGGACCCAAGGGGATCACCATGCTTCTCTATTGCAAACTTCTGAATAGCACAGATCAAAGAATCTTACTCATAAACTTCTGTGGCAAGTCCATAGCTTCTCTTTGAGCTATAGTATTTCTTTAAAAAAGATAGCCAGTGTGAATTTAAAAAAATTCAAGGGATGTAAAATCTACCATATACCTGAATAAGTTGTTTCAATGGTTAATTACTTTCAGTATTATTATCTGACCTTACATATGTAATAACCCTTGGGGAGGAAGGGGTTAACTATCTGGTCAGTGAGTCCCAGGACAGCCAATAGGAATGAAGCACAGCTTTTTGAACTGTGACAGCAGCCTAGCCTGGGCCTGTTTGGATGCAGCAGAGCTCCTGGAAGGATCAGGAGGAGGCCAGAGGGGCCTGAGGAAGAATCCAGCAACATCCTTACCAGAGATAAGTTAAGTTTGGTACTGACCAGGCGTGAGTAGAACAGGGAATGTTTGTTTAGACGCGGTCAGGGTATTTTCTTTGTTTTTGGCTTGTTTTTTGGATTTCTCTGTGCTGAGCACATGTAAACCCCCCCCTCCCCCACTACCCTGTAACTACCTAAGTTAATTCCCAGAGAAGCAACTCTCTGTGTTTATTATCTGTTCTTTTTGATTAAAGATTTTACCTTTTAATAAGTTCTGGTTCTGTTCCTGGTAGGGCAAGAGGTTTGTGTGCATGTACCTTGGACTGCACAGGCAGCTACTAGAGGGAACCTTGTTCCAGTTCCAGCTCATATTGCAGCTGGGGTCCAGTCACTTTCCTGAAGGAGGAATAAACAGGATTGCAAGTACCTCACAGGGAGGAATTCCCAAGTGCGCCTTCCTGGGTCTCAAGAGGTTTTTGCATTTGGGTGGTGGCAGCGATACCACTCCAAGGCCAGGAACTGGAGGCCTTGGAGACTTTTAAGAGCAGGCTTTAAGGCCAGTGGCTTTTCTGGCCTGTTGCGGGCCCCCACCTTCTGCACTCAGAGTGCCAGAGTGGGGAAAAAGCCTTGACAACATAGGCCATTGTGAAAGAGATCCAGCCTACCTTCTCCTGGTACCTGGTTATTTACTTTATGAAGTATAAACTTTTTTTCTAAATTAAATTTAGGAACCTCCATGATGGAGGATGTTTGGCTTTATCTGTACCCCAATAGAAGCATGCATCTTCAGAACTCCCTATGCCTACAGTATTCTTTGGTTTTATGGTACTGAAAGAGTTGATCCCAAAATTGTTCCCATTCTCCTCCTCAGCTATGGCTTACAGCAGATGCCCACTGTTTCACCTTTGCTTTTCATTCTTCCTAACCTTACCCATAAGTTTTCACAACTTTGTGTTGCCAAGTTAGATTGTCAACTCTCCACCTCTTCTTCCCCTTCCATCTTCCCTGTACAGACTTCTGTAGTGACATTCTCTATGTCAGAACCATTCCACTAGGTTTAAGCCAAGTGCACATGGTCATGATCTTTCCCAAACAGTCCTGGTCTACACTTGCCACTGTTTTTGCCAGCAATTAAAGAGAGATACACAAGCTATGTAAAATAATTTGTTCCAAAGGGGCAGCCATGCTAGTAAAGCAAAAAAAAGGGGGACAGTTACTTACCTGTAACTTCTGTTCTTTGAGAGGCGCTGCTCACTTCCATTCCACTTTGGGTTTGCATGTGCCAGCATGCTCGAACACCGGAAGCTTTTGCCCAGCCCCCGCTGTGGGACCAGCGGTGGCGCCCCCTGGAGTGGCGCGCATTCAACCCCGGTTAAATATCCCGCTGGTCCGGTAGGCGGTCAGTTTCTTCTTTCTGCAACTCCAAAGCGGGGATGGCGGGCGGGTGTGGAATGGAAGTGAGCAGCGCCTCTCGAAGAACAGAAGTTACACGTAAGTAACTGTCCCCCTTTCTTCTTCGAGCAGCTGCTCACATACATTCCACCTTGGGTAGATTACTAGCCTTATGCTGGCTGGTGGGTGGAGTTACAGGCACCGGAACGAAGAACCGCCGTGCCAAAGGCCGCGTCATCTCTGGCTTGCTGAACTATCGCGTAATGGGAGGTGAACGTATGCACGGAAGCCCATGTTGCTGCGTGGCAGATGTCTGAAATCGGGACCCCAGCCAAAAACGCCACTGAGGAGGCTTGTGCCCTTGTTGAGTGGGCCCGTACTCTGTCCGGTAGTGGGACATGGGCCAAGCGGTAGCACGTCTTTATACAGGATACTACCCAATTAGAAATCGTCTGTGACAAGACTGGGTCTCCTTTCATGCGGTCCGCTACCGCTACGAAGAGTTGTGTGGACTTCCTAAAGGGTTTTGTCTGCTGAATGTAGAAGGCTAACGCCCGTCTGACGTCCAGAGTATGCAGTCTCCTTTGCTCCGCCGACACGTGTGGTTTGGGGCATAGCACAGGTAAATATATGTCTTGATTAAGGTGGAAGTGGGAGACCACCTTAGGAAGGAACGCCAGATGGGTACGCAGCTGCACTTTATCTTTAAAGAACACAGTGTATGGAGTCTCAGAAGATAGTGCTCTTAATTCTGAGACCCTCCTGGCGGATGTGATTGCCACCAAGAATGCCACCTTCTGTGATAAAGTCAACAGTGGACAAGTGGCCATTGGTTCAACACTGCGGGGAGGGTGGCCGAACCATAGGGAAGACGCGTTCCAAGCCCTTCAGAAACCTTGTCACCATGGGGTATGAGAAAATGGAACGGTCTGCCACAGGTGCGTGCGCTGCCACGATTGCCGCTAGGTGGACCTTTATTGAGGCCAGGGTGAGGCCTTCCTGCTTCAATTTCAGCAGGTAGTCTAGAATGTCCTGCACTGGTGCGAGGTGTGGGTCCAAGCCCCATCCTTGTGCCCACTGCAGAAAACGCCGCCATTTGGCCGTATATGTAGCACACGTTGAGGCCTTCCTGCTACTGACTAGGATGTGTTTCACTGGAACTGAGCAGGACCGTTCTTCCGCTGTTAGCCAGATAGCCTCCAAGCCGTCAGGTGGAGCGATTGCAAGTTGGGGTGTAAGAGTCGGCCCTGGTCTTGGGTCAGGAGATCAGGTCTCCGAGGCAACTCTTGGGGCTCGGCTATGGATAGGTCCCCCAGCATATGGTACCAGTGCTGCCGCGACCATGCCGGGGCAATCAAGATCACTTGCACTTTGTCTTGTCGAACCTTCATCAGGGCCCTGTGAATCAGCGGGAAGGGAGGAAATGCATACATCAGGGGTCCTGACCAAGATAGCAGGAACGCATCTGGGAGAGACTCCTGTTCCCTTCCCCTCAGTGAAGCGAACCTGTGGCATTTGCGATTCTCCCGAGTCGCAAACAGGTCGATCAGTGGAAACCCCCACTTGCGGAAGACTGGGGTCAGGACCTCGGGGTGTAGCGACCATTCGTGCATGGAATTGAAGTGTCTGCTGAGGTGGTCGGCCTCACTGTTCTTGACCCCCGGGAGGTGCGACGCTGTCACATGAAATTTGTTGCTGATGGCTAGGTCCCACAGGCGTATGGCTTCGCGACACAGGGATGGCGAGCGGGCTCCCCCCTGGTGGTTCACATAGAACATAGCTGCAGAATTGTCCGTTAGCACCTGGACTGAGTGACCCCTCAGGTGCGCTCGGAAGACGCGACAAGCAAATCTGACGGCTCGAAGTTCCTTTACGTTTATATGGAGCCCCTTTTCCGCAGATGACCACCTGCCCTGCGTGCTGATACCTAGGCTGAGATGGGCTCCCCAGCCGTGATCTGAAGCGTCCATGATCGGCGTCACTGAGGGGTGGACTATCCCAAACGGGACACCCTCCATCACGAGACGGGGACGCTGCCACCATACTAGCTGCGCTAGGACTTTGCATGGGATCGACACGGTCCTGTCCATTGCGTGTCTGCCCGGACGGAACACTGAGGCCAGCCAGTCCTGCAACGGCCTGAGCCTGAGGCAGGCTAGTGGAACGACGTTGGTAGTTGCCGCCAGGTGTCCTAGAAGGCTGAGACAATGTCTGACCGTAGTAGTTGGATTTCGCTGTAAGTCGGTAATTATATTGGCCATAGTCTCGAATCTGGCCTGTGACAGGAAGGCCCTGGCCTGCCTTGAGTCTAGGGCGGCTCCAATGAATTCTAGTCTCTGGGCTGGTTTCAGGTGGGACTTTTGTTCGTTGATGAGGAGTCCCAGGCAATGACACAGGGATCGGACCATGTGGACATTGGTCTGTACCTGCTGTCTGGACCGGCCTCGGATCAGCCAGTTGTCGAGGTACAGAAAAATGTGAACGCCATTTTTCCGGAGGTGAGCCGCTACCACTGCCATACATTTCGTGAACACCCTTGGTGCCAGGGAAAGTCCAAATGGGAGTGCTGTGAACTGCAGGTGCTGGCGTCCTCGCACGAAGCGTAGAAAACGCCTGTGTTGTGGTTTGACTGACACGTGGAAATAAGCATCCTGCAGATCGAGGGTGGCGAACCAATCCCCCTGATCCAACGAGGGGATTATTTGTTTGAGAGTGACCATCCTGAACTTCAACTTCATAAGGAACCTGTTGAGGCCCCACAGGTCGAGAATGGGCCTCAATCCCCCGTTTGACTTGGGAATCAGGAAATACCTTGAGTAGAATCTTCTGCCCTTTTCTTCCTCTGGGACCTCTTCCACTGCACCCAGTTGGGGGAGCTTGTTTATCTCTAGATCCAACTGTTGTTCGTGAGCGGTGTCCCTGAAAAGGGACTGGGAAGGGGGAGGGTTGTTGGGGGGCCTGGCATGGAACTGTAGTGAGTATCCATGCCGTACCGTTGTTAGCACCCAGCGGTCTGTAGTGATGGAGGCCCACTGGGAATAGAAAGGGAAGAGTCTGTTCAGGAATGGGGGTCTGTCTCGATCCTGTATGTGGGTTCTTGGCTCGCCGCCCTCATGGTTCCCATCAAAACTGCCGTCCTTGGTTGCCTGAGTGACGACGGTTGGGCCTCGATGCTCTGCTTGGCGTGTTCGGCCTGCCTCTCGAGGTTCTACCCCTTTCCCTATCTCTCTGTCTGTTCGGTCTACTGGTAAACGGCTGCCGTTGAGCTGGTGCTAGTGGGAAGGGGGCCCGACTGGGGCATGTTGACGAGCCCGGAGATACCAGCCCCAGCGATCGGAGAGTCGCGGTTGAATCTTTTAGACCATGTAATTTTGCATCCGTTTGGTCTGAAAAAAGCGCCGTCCCCTCAAAGGGCAGGTCCTGAATGGACTGTTGGACCAGGGGAGGGAGGCCCGACGCCTGTAGCCACGCCGCCCTACGTACGGTGATTGCGGAGGCTATTGATCTGCCAGCCGAGTCAGCCGCATCCCATGCCACCTGTAAGGCTGCCCTTGCCACCGTCGCCCCTTCTTCCAAAATGGTGTTGAAATCTAAGCATTGGTCCGGTGATAGGTGCTGCGCCAACCGCCTTAGGGAATCCCAAAGGTTGTAGTTGTACCTGCCCAGGAGGGCTTGATGATTGGCCACCCGCAGCTGTAACGTTGCTGAAGAATAGAATCTCTTGCCGAACATGTCCAAAGTTTTAGCCTCTCTGCTCTTTGGGGTAGAAGCCGGCTGACCCTGGCGCTCGCGCTGATTCACTGCATCCACCACCAGAGAAGAAGGAGTGGGGTGTGCATACAAGTACTGGGCTGTAGCCGCTGGCACATAATATTTCTTTTCTGTACACTTCGAGGTAGGGGCAACTGAAGACGGCTTTTGCCATAGCGAGCAAACGATCCGGAGAACACCCTCGTGGATAGGAAGGGCCAGCCTGGTAGAAGCCGTGGCTGATAGTATACTGAATAATGGATCTGAGGATTCTTTCACCTCCTCCACTTCTAGGCCCAAATTGGACGCCAACCTGCGGAGCAGATCCTGGTACGCCTTGAAATCATCTGCTGGAACAGAGGAGGTACCATGTGATTCCGCAACCGATGAGACGGATGGAGATCGACGCGTTGTGGCCGGCGAGGATTGTCGCTCCGACCTGTCAGAGGCATCTCGGGACAGTGATCTGCGGCCCCTGGTCTGCTCAACCTGCAAGTTAGTGCGCTGGGGCTCCTGTGGTAGCGTCCATGGCATCCAATAGGGCCAGTTAGCCAGCCAGTACTGGGAAGGGGGTCCTGTTATGGGTGGCTGGGCCTGTCCAGCAGGAAGCTGGGAGGTCTTCTGCACTGCTGCCCTGCCCTCTGAGGGCACCGGGCCGCAAGAGGAGGAGTGTGAGGTCCAAGAGGAGGAGCTAGAAGACTCCCTCCTCCGATGTTTCTTGGCCCGGCAAGACGACGAGTCTCTGTGCCTCGTGCTACGGTGCCGTGGTACTGGGGAGGGGGAAGACGAATGGGGGCGTACTCTCTTGTCCCTCACTGTCCCCTGGTGCCGCCGGTGCCGATGGCCTGAATGATTGCCGCGCCCGCGGCTGCTGCCTGGGACCGGGGACTGAGCAGGTGCCGCCCCTGCCCGGTCCAGCTGCAGCAAGCTCCTCCCCTCCAGCGGGGAGTCTTGGGGCGCTACCCAAGCCAACTCCGAGGGTGGGGCCGAGTGTGCGGTGCCGCGCCAAGCCGGCGAACTTAAGGCTGGCTTCCCTAGAGATGGCGGGCGCGACAGAGCTTGAACCGGAGCCAGAGAAGGTAAATTGGTAAGTGCCCTGGCCGCCTCATATGCTTCAGAGGTCGAGGGAGCTGGTGGGACCGGGGATCTCGATCCCCCTGGGGGTGAGGGAGCATTTCTGCGTGCACCCTCGGTGCGCTCCCGCCCTTCACGGGCTTGTTCAGGCACCACCGGTGCGGTCGGTGCGGAGCGGCGTCGCGGCATTGTCAGGCTTGCCGGTGCCGTTGGCGGGGTCCCTGCTTGACCCGAGGCTGTTCCCTCAGCCGAGGTTGAGCCCTGCGCCAGTGCCGGGAGCGGCGATCCCTCCGTGGGAGCCAGCGCTGCTTCCATCAGCAGCGCTTTAAGCCGGATGTCCCGTTCCTTCTTTGTTCTGGGCTTAAAAGCCTTACAGATTTTACACCGCTGCGGGTGGTGAGATTCCCCCAGACACCTCAAACATCGGTCGTGTGGGTCACAGGCCGAGAAGAGTCTGCTGCAGGAGGCACAAGGCTTAAAGCCTGGAGATCGGGGCATAGCCCCTGTTGACGTTTTCTTAATGTTCCCGGTGTCCGACACTAATGGCAGAAAGAAGAAAACTGACCGCCTACCGGACCAGCGGGATATTTAACCGGGGTGGAATGCGCGCCACTCCAGGGGGCACCACCGCTGGTCCCACGGTGGGGGCTGGGCAAAAGCTTCCGGTGTTCAAGCATGCTGGCACATGCAAACCCAAGGTGGAATGGAAGTGAGCAGCTGCTCAAAGAAGAAGCAAGGAGTCTTGTGGTACTTAAAGACTAACAGATTTATTTATCACATGAGCTTTCATGGGAGAATATCCCACTTTTCAGACGTTTTGAAGTTTTGTGCATTTCTCTTCAGCTTTCTAACTTCCACTTATCACTGTGGCTCCACTGCACTGAGTCGAAGGAAGATGCCATCCCTTCAACTCAGTGCTACTCAAACTCATAGACTCTAAAGTCAGAAGAGACAAATATGATCATCTAGTCTGACTTCCTGCACAATGCAGGCCACAAAACCTCACCCACCCACTCCAGCAGTAAGCCTCTAACCTATGAATGAGTTATTAAAGTCCTAAAATTATGATTTAAACACCTTAAGATGCAGAGAATTCACCAGCAGGTGAGCATACCCCACGCTACAGAGGAAGGCGAAAAACCCCCAGACTGCCAATCTGCCCTGAGGGAAAATTCCTTCCCAACCCCAAATATGGCGATCAGTTAAACCTTGAGCATGAGGGCAAATCTCACCATCCAGTCACCCAAGAAAGAATTCTCCATAACAACTCAGAACTCAGTTCATCTACTATATCTTCTCAGGCCACTGGCATATATACCACCAGTACTAAAAATCGAGTCACTTTCCAAAGCTGGCCGTTCCATCATGCCATCACCTCCATAAACTTATCGAGCTCAGTTTTGAAGGCAGTTTTTTTTTTGCCTCCCCCCCCCCGCTCCCCTCGGAAGGCTATTCCATATCTTTACTCCTCTGATCATTAGAAACCGACATCTAATTTCAAGCCTAAATTTACAGATGCACAGTTTGTATCCATCTTGTGTCCACACTGGTACTGTATTCAAATAATTCCTCTCCCTCCCTGGCATTTATCCCAGAGAACAATCATATTGCACCTCAACCTTCTTTTGGTTAGGCTAAACAAGCCAAGCTCCTTATATCTCCTCTCATAAGGCAGGTTTTCCATTCCGTGGACCATCCTTATAGCTCGTCTCCACACCTGTTCCAATTTGAATTCATCTTTCATAAACATGGAGGACCAGAACTGCACTCCATATTCCAGATCTGGTCTCACCAGTGCCTTCTATAATGGTACGAACACCTCCCTATTTCTACTTGCAATACATCTTCCAATGCATCCTAGAACCACATTAGCTTTTTTCACAGCCACATCGCATTGGCGGCTCATAATCTTTGATCAATCCATACTGCCAGATCCTTCTCCTTCTCCAACCCTTCCAACTGATGCATCTCCAACTTATAGAAAACTTCTTGTTATTTTTCTCTAAATTCATGACCTTGTATTTCCTGTTATTAAAATTCATACTATGCCTAATATTCCAGTTTATGAGGTCATCAAGATCTTTCTGAATAATATCCTGATCTTTCTCTGTACTGGCCACACCTCCCCACTTGGTGTCATCTGGAAACTTAATTAGCACATTTCCACTTTTCATGCCAAGGTCAGTAACAAAAAGGTTAAATAAGATCAGTCCCAAGATCCATCCCTGAGGGACTCCACTAGTAACCTCCCTCCAGTTTGACAGTTCACCTTTGAGTATGACCCACTGTAGTCTCCCCTTTAACTAGTTCCTTATCCACCTTACTATATTCATATTAATCTCCATTTTTTCCGCTTTAACTAGTAATGTTAAATTACTGTATCAAATGCCTTGCTGATATCTAAGTAAATTAGATCCACCACATTCCCTCTATCTAAAATATCTGTTATTCTCTCAAAAAAGGAGATCAGATTGGTCTGGCATGATTGCCTTTTTTAAAGCCATGTTTTATTTCGGCCCAGTTGTCATTATCCACTATATTCTTCTTATGGGGATGGATTTACTGAATCAAACTCTAGATTGATTGAGTGGATCTTGACTGATGGCTCAATTGAACCACAGAGTTTGAACCTATGGTGGTGAATTTGTCACCATCAGTATAGATTTGGCTTTAGTATCCCATCTAGTTCTTTCTTACTTCCATTATTCCTTGGATTTGTGTAAATACACTTCTCAGAAAATGAAAAATGAGTTCTAATGTAGAAAAACAAAATCCTTCATCTGTTTTACTTTGTATGATGAAAGTACTCCAAGGCTTTCCAGTCTTCTTATAATATTACATTAGAAATGGGATGGCTTCCACCAACCATATATCTTTGACCCATGGGCTGTTACAAACCACATAGAAATTGATGGTGGGAAAGCAACCTTTCATTCAGGCTAAATGAAGCAATAATTATTGAAGCTTTATTTGATAATGTGGTGTTTTGGACTACCTAGGGTCATTGGGGTTGTCATAGTGATAAATGGGAGGGTCGTTTAGGTGCTAGGGAAACCTGTCTGTCAGGTCCTCTCTCTCTCAGTTCTCTTTCAATAAAGACTCCTTACACAGCTCTGAATATGCTGCCTCTCCTTACTGGATTATAATTTCCCCTAAAACTCTACATCTGGTGACAGAGGATGGGATTTGTGATGGAGTTGGCTATCCTCAACAATCCTGGCAACTTTGGAAAACCAGAATGCAATGTAAGAAGCAAAACTTTATTTTAATGCTTACATGGGGGTTGGGTTGTAGCTGTGAAAGCTGATCTGTTTGCCTAAGGGCTAGCTGGCTATTCTGAAAGCTGATCTGCCTGTTGTTAAGTACAAGGAAGAGATAAGGCTGGCTGGCTATTCTGAAAGCTGATCTGCCTGCTGTTAAGTGAAGAGACAAACAATAACCACAAGAGGGCATCATGGCTTTACTTACTACAGCCCTTTAAGCATATGATCATTCGGCAGATTCATGGCAGACATATACAGGCCGATTTCAAAATTTTGTAATAGCAAACGATGTAACTAATGAGAAGAAGGTACCAGTTTTTCTAATGGTCATTGGAGTTAAGACTTATAATTTGCTATGTGATTTGCTTTATCCAGAGAAGCCAGAGCAGAAACCTTACGGGGACCTAGTGGACATTCTGGGAGCACATTTTTCCCCAAAGCCACTAGTAATTGCAGAGAGGTATAGGTTCTACCAAAGGAACCAAGGTGAACGTGAATCAGTTGTACAGTTTGTAGCAGCTCTGCGGAAGCTGGCAGCACACTGTGACTTCAGGAACATGTTTGAGGAAATGCTGTGTGACAGGCTGGTGTGTGGCCTACACAGTGAATCAACATGAAAATGCCTATTGATTGAATGTCAACTCACCTTGCAGAAGGCTGTGGAAATTGCAGTCTCCATGGAATGCGTCACCCAAGACATGCAAAAGATCGGGGTCAGTGTCCATAAAGTATCCCTACAACCTGCCCCCAGGGCACCGAGGAGACAAGAATGTTACTGGTGTGGGAAGCAGGACCACCTCGCATCAGAGTGCCGGTTTAAAGAACTACTGTGTCGACAATGTGGTAAGAGAGGGCACATTGAACATGCCTGCAAACAAAGGAAGAGTGAGCCAAACAGAAGAGGCAGACCTGAGAAAAATGGGCCGTTAGTTTGGTGGACTAAGAGGGACACCCAATTGGAAGACGAAGATTCCCTCCATGTTTTGTCTATAACAGCTGGCCCACGTAACTTCTGGGTAACACCTGTGTTGGAAGGCAAACCTATACACATGGAACTGGACACTGGCGCAGCAGTTTCATTAGTTTCTAACATTGTGTATGAGAAGGACTTTAGACATCTGCCACTTAAGCCAACAGAAGTCGTTTTGAAGACATATAATGGAGAGACTGTTCCCCTGTTGGGTACTATTGATGTGAAAGTAGAACTCAATGGACAGACCACAAAGCTACCACTGTTTGTGGTAAAGGGGAATTACCCAGCCCTAATGGGAAGATCTTGGATCAGGAAAATCCAACTTGATTGGTCACAAGTGCATCAATTGACTAAAGAAGAAATGAATCTAGCAGCGGTACTAACGAAACATGCTGCTGTTTTCGGTGAAGACTTAGGCAGCATGAAGGGAATCACTGTGAAATTAAATATAAAGCCTGATTGCCAACCAAAATTTTTGAAGGCCAGGATGGTGCCATTTGCCATCAGACCCAAGGTGGAAGAAAACTTGGAGCGGTTAGTCAAAGAGGAAGTCTTAGTGCCAGTTACTCACAGCCAGTGGGCGACACCCATTGTCCCAATAGTGAAGAAGGATGGCTCCATTCGGATTTGTGGAGATTTCAAGGTCACTGTCAACCCAATGTTATGTGCAGAACAATATCCTCTTCCCCGCATTGAGGACATCTTTGCAGGTTTGGCTGGAGGACAAAAATTTAGCAAGATTGATTTGCGTCAAGCGTACTTACAGATGCATGTTGAAGAAGAATCTCAAGATTTGTTGACAATCGTAACACATAAGGGGTTGTACAGATACTGTCATTTACCTTTTGGCATTACTTCAGCCCCAGCTTTGTTCCAAAGGGCAATGGATCAGATTTTGAGTGGTTTATCAGGAGTACAGTGCTATCTGGATGACATCCTGGTCACAGGCAAAAATGAGGAAGAACACCTTACGAACTTGGAAGCTACTCTGCAAAGACTGGAAGAGTATGGTCTACATGTTCACAGAGACAAATGAAAGTTTTTCCAGCCCTCAGTTGAATATTTAGGACATATAATTGATGCTGATCGTCTCCATAAGTCTCTGGCCAAGGTTAAGGCTATCATGGATGCTCCGCTACCTCAGAACATAAGCCAACTTCGCTCTTTTTTAGGCTTATTAAACTATTATGGCAAGTTTATTCCACAATTAGCGATGCTCCTGAAACCCCTATATGAGCTTCTGGGGCCAAAAAAGGCCTGGAACTGGACTGAAGCCTGTGATGTTGCATTTAATGAAGCTAAACGCTCACTGGTAAACTCTAAGGTTCTGACACATTTTGACCCATCTTTGCCCCTACAGTTGGCTTGTGATGCCTCCCCTTATGGAGCTGGGGCTGTATTGTCACATATTATGTCTTCTAGTGAAGAGAGGCCTATTGCTTTTGCTTCACACTCCTTCACCAAGGCAGAAACTAACTAAGCCCAAATTGAATGTGAAGCACTGGGCATTGTTTTTGGCATTCGGAAATTTCACCAGTACCTGTGGGGAAAGAAGTTCACACTTCTCACTGACCATCGACCCCTGACATCAATTTTGGGGCCACACACAGGCATCCCACATTTGGCTGCTAGTCAGATGCAACGATGGGCATTGATACTTTCTGGGTACACATATGAAATCAAGTATAGGCAATCCTCTTTGCATTGCAATGCTGATGGTCTTTCAAGGCTACCCTTACCGGCACACCATCAGGATCAGGGTCAGGAAGGAATCTTTTACTTTGAACAGGTGGAAAACACACCTGTCACGGCTACTCAAGTAAAGAAAGCAACACGGGTTGACCCAGTACTCTCACAAGTTATGGATTACATGATGTATGGAACGTTCTTACCTGACTCTCAGGTCTCTCCTGACCTCCGCCCCATGTGTCTAGGAGGATAGAGTTATCGACCCAATCCGGGTGTTTGTTGTGGGGTATGCGTGTCATTATCCCACCTTCATTAAGACCACGTTTGTTGGAACAGCTCCATTCAAGTCACTGCGGCATAGTGCGCATGAAAGAAATTGCACGGAGCTATTTCTGGTGGCCAGGCTTAGACAGGGCCATTGAAGAAACAGCTAGAGCTTGTACCTCATGCCAGAGCATCTGGAACGCACCTCAGTTGGCACCTCTTCACCCGTGGGATTGGCCCAAAAGGCTATGGCAATGTATCCATGTTGATTTTGCTGACCCATTTGAAGGGTATATGTTTTTAATTGCTGTAGATGCCCATTCAAAACGGCCAGAAGTCTCTGTAATGCAGTCCACTACTACGGAAACCACTATTCAGACCCTGTGTGGCTTTTTTAGCCATTATGGTCTTCCAGAACAGCTGGTGAGTGACAATGGACCACAATTCGTTTCTCAGGATTTTGAAACTTTTATGAAGGCCAATGGAATACATCACATCAGGTCACCACCGTATCATCCTTCCACCAATGGACTTGCTGAAAGGTTTGTACAGACCATGAAGCAAGCTCTAAAATCTGCAAAGGGACGTTCACCTCTTCAAAAGCATCTGGACAACTTCTTGTTGTCCTACAGAAACACTCCACAGGCTACAACTAAGGCATCTCCAACTTTTCTTATGGTGGGACGGCAGTTGCGCTCTTGCTTTGATTTGTTGAAACCACGAGACACACGGCAAGTGGTTCAACGCCAACAGCAGGACCAGGTCAGCAGACATTCACCAAGAACAAAGAGCCGCACCTTCAGTATTGGACAGCTAGTTCTTGCTCAAAACTATGCTTCAGGAGCTAAATGGGTCCCAGCAACGGTCATTGCCCAGACAGGACCTGTTTCCTACTCTGTCCAGACAGCGAGTGGCCTAGTTTCGCGACGGTATATAGATCAGTTGCTTGTCCGTCATATCATCCCAGAAGATGCATCTCCAGCAGACATATCTGACTTCACTCTTACTGATGAAACAACATCAGAGCATGAAACTACTATTTCTGTCTCTCCTGCTCCAGCCACCCCTTCAACGCCTTCAGCCTCCCTGGACCAACCAGACACAACATCCTCTCTGGTTCCAGCTACTTCCCCAGTACCTGTGGTCACACCACCACCATTACCACCTTGTGGTTTGGGCACACCAGACGTTCGCTGTAATCCACCTCGAGACAGAAGGCCTCCTAACTGGCTGGATCTTTAGCTAGTGGTGACCCCCTCTTCATGGGGCAGAATAATTCCCTGGGGGTTCGCCGGAGATGGGGCAGTCTACCCTCATCTCCTAGTTTAGTTCTTATCTTTCGGGGGGCCTTATTTGGGGTGGTGCTTTTTCATTAGAGGGGGAGGAATATGTGGTGTTTTGGACTACCTAGGGTCATTGGGGTTGTTATAGTGATAAATGGGAGGGTCGTTTAGGTGCTAGGGAAACCTGTCTGTCGGGTCCTCTCTCTTTCAGTTCTCATTCAATAAAGACTCCTTACACAGCTCTGAATATGCTGCCTCTCTTTATTGGATTATAATTTCCCCTAAAACTCTACAGGTAATAGCTGAAACAAAGATACCACCCAAAAGTTAGACTGAATATAAATGCAGGGGCTGGGGATTAGTTGCCTGCAGCTGTCTCTGTGACCCAGAAGGATCCAGAAATGAAACAGAAAACCAAGACATAGCAAGAGAATCATAAGAGAATGTCAAGATTGACACCTTTTTGGGCAGAGCAGTAGCTGAGAAGGCAGGCTTGGAATGGTGGGTAAAGACACTGTGTCCTATCTGATTTCTTCTCTGAACAAAACTAATCTGCAAGACCCTAAATATTGGCTAACTGCTGAGGTCAAACTGGGGTAACAATTATTTAAGCAAACTAGCAACTGAGGAGAGCTAATGATCGAAAAGCAGTGAAGTGTTGCCTGATTATAGCAGCAGTGTATGTATCCAGTAAGTTTAAGTGTGGATTTTGTTTTTAATGAGTGTTATTCTAGCCTTGTTGAACTCAGTGGCAAAACTCTCATTAACTTCAATGGGCCCAGATTTTGCACAATGAATTTAGCATTTTTATATTTTTAGGATCTAGTAGAAGTTCTGTAATATGCCTGAATCATAAAAAATAACCACACATTTTGTCATAGTTGTCTTTTCAAAATGTAAAGATTCCTGAGAAATTCCAACAGCCAATAGGAATAATATAAATTTGTACAAGCAAAGTTTTTTTCTGTTAACTGTTGCTGCATTAGACATAGTTTTGTTTACCACTGAAAATATTTTACTTTGCTGATTACTAACCTAAGCTAAAGCACAAGGTAGTTAAAAGCCTGAGCTATAAACAGGTCAGTAAACAGGCATTAAATAACATGGACATTCAAAAATTGAAATCTTCAGGAAACATTTACAGAAACTGAAAAAGGAACTGAAGAGCAGTTGTAGTCATTGTTAGATAAGCATGTACCCCATATATTACTAAGGGGACCATATCATTGACAATAAGCATTTAATATTACAACTGGAAGTTATTCAATCATCAATATTAGCCAGTTTTGTGACAGAGGAAATGGTGATAATCTCAAAACAATATGGCTGTGTTAAATAAGTTAATTAAGTAAGTTAATTCAAAGTAACAGTTTCTTAATTCGAATTAAGCGAATCCCTTCAAATCGAAATAGCATGTCCTGTGTGTGGACATGCTATTTCGATTCCAGGTGAGGGGCAGCATGGGAGGTGTGGCACCATGGCCGGCTCACCGGGCCATGTTGGTGGCCATGTTGCCAGCCAATCACTTAAAAGCATGAACAGACATCCCCTTCCTGTCCATCATGACCCCCAAGCGCTTGCAAGAGAGATGGCTAGGGATGCCCCCTGGCTCCTGTACCATCCTCAAGCACCTGGTAGACCCACTGCTAGCCTGCAGGGTGCCGACCTGCTATGGGACACAGTTTCCCTGAGATCGATGAGCCCAGAGCTGAACCCTGGACCATTATCTCCGTGGCCCTCACAGCACTGTGGAAGAACCCTGTGGCTGAGGCCTAACAGCATTGAGACACAGATAGCTCACTATGCCTATGGCGGGGGGATAAGTGTGCATTTGCTCTGCTCAACGAGCAGGCCTGGAAGAGGGACAGTAGCAGCCTCTAACAGATAAGGTATGCTGGAGGAGCCTTGCTGTGCTTGTCTCCATGCTTCAGGGACAGACCATGTTTTGGAATTTGGAAACAGAAGTGTTTGGAGTTTACTGGCAGAATGCTATGGTCAGTCTACTCGGATAAAGGGCAAGCTGTTCGGGCCAGTCCGACTAGGACAAAGGCCCATGGCATGAATGACTATGAGCGAGGCAGGTCAAAGGAAGGGGCTGCAATCAAGGGATTTCTGGTTCAAAAAGGCCAGGCCCAGAACGTAATTCCCTATACAGCAAGAGCTTATGCATTGTGATATGATGTACTTATGTCATTAGACAAATATTGTACACTCTTCTTGGGGCCCTTGGTTACTTGCCTTTGGGCCCGCAGCTATGTAGAAATAAAGCACCACGCCTCACTAGGTTGTGCCCCCCGCTTACTGAGGATCCCTCCACTGCACCAATAGCTCCTCGGCCCCCATCTATGCCACAGCCCATCTGGGCACTGGGCACCACCACAGACTGGTGAGAATGGGTTGTCCAGGGAACCTGGAGCAGCAAGTACTAGAAGAGGAACCTCCAGGTTAGCAGGGGGGCCATCACCCCTCATCACTGAGCCCACCCCAGTCCAACACCGAAGGCATACGGTGATGAAGGCAGGCATCCCTGTGGACAAGAGTGTGGCCATCACTTTCTGGAAAATGGACACTCCCGAGTCCCACAGGTCTGTTGCTCATCTCATCAGCATCAGGAGGTCCACCGTCAGGGAACTGCCACTGCAGGTCGCCCACGCCATCAGCCAGTCCTGCGGCCATGCCTCATTGTAGTGATATGCTTGTAGAAGGTTGTGAATTTAGAGACTCCCTAGCATGGGCCATTGTTGTGTAAATTGGGAGACGTGCCCCTGAGAACATCTAACATGGCTGCTCCCAGGTACACACATGGATACCTGTCTGTATGATTAAAGTTCTATTCCATACTCATTCTGTAATATCATCTTTAATGAACCCTCAAGATCATTACATGGTGTCAGAAGATGGGGAATGAGTTTGGAAACTAAAAAGACTTGGAGGAAAATTCTGGCATTTGCACCTGAAAACAGCAAAACATCAGGGATCTCTGAAAACAAAGAAAGCCTTCAGCAAGTAAGTGTAAGCTCTAAACATGGATGTTTTACAGGCTCCTTCACCTCTCCAAATGTCTGGTAATGTTGCAGAAAACTGGCTAAAGTTTAAGCAGCGATTTCTTTTGTATTTGCCTGCCATTGGAGCACAGAACAAAGATGAAAACCAGAAATCATCTATATTTTTGCATGTTGTTGGGGATTGAGGAGGCAGCACTGGATGTATATAACAACTTTGAATTTCAAGATGGTGAAAGCATGAATTTAAACACTATACTGAATAAGTTTGAGGAATATTGCTTGCAAAAATGAATGTGACTTTTGAGAGGCATAGATTTTTTACATGCATGCAAAAACCGGATAATACCATAGACCAATATGTTACAGAATTAAGGAAACTTAGTAAAAGCTGTAACTTTGGTGGCTTGGCAGAGTCTCTGATCAAAGATAGACTCATTTGTGGCATTACAAACAACGGATTAAGAGAAAGACTGCTCAGAGAGGGAGAGATCTCTTTGAATGAAACCCTTGAAATATGTAGGGCCACTGAAATGGTAAAAACACAAGTAAAAGAGCTGAATTCACCAGAAGGGACAGTGCATGCACTTAGACAAACAGCATGTAGCCAGAGTGGTTCAAATCATAATGTGGAACCAAACTCTGGTATCAGGAAGACTGAGTCCAGACGGTCTTGTGGCAATTGTGGATCACGGCATGGTCCCAGTGTTTTGCCTATGGGAAACTCTGTCATAACTGTGGGAAACTTAATCATTTTGCAAACTGCTGCAGATCCCAAAGGCGCAAAAATCAAGTGCATTTAGTTACTGACAGTGAGACTGAGGAGTGCTTTGTAGATGTACTGGGATCAAGCAAACCTAGTGAGAGGGATTGGATACTGCCTCTGTCAGTGAATGGAACAATCATTCCACTGAAACTAGACACAGGAGCTCAGGTTAACATTCTGTCTACACGAGATTATGAGAGACTGAGAATAAGACCCAAGCTGGGACCAACAAACATAAAAGTAACTGGGTATTCTGGAACAAATATACCTGTGCAGGGATGCTGCTTCGCTAGTGTTAACCATATGAACACCATTTACAGGCTGCCTTTCATTGTAGTGCCACAGGAGGTGACACCAATTTTGGGCTTGGCCGCCTGTGAGAAACTGAATCTGGTAAAAAGGGTGATCTCACTACAAGATAGGCCTGCATCTGACTATAAGGCACTCCTTGAAGAATATCAGGACCTGCTTCAGGGATTGGGTTGTTTGCAAGGTGAACATACAATCTGCATAAACAAGCAGATCCCTCCAGTCATTCATCCATGTAGAAAGGTGCCATTTGTACTGTGTGATAAACTCAAGGCTGAGCTTGAAAGGATGGAAGCAACGAAAGTAATACAAAAAATAAAGGAGCATGATTGTTGGCTTCGGCAAGTGTTAGATGCAACTAGAGCTGCAAACCTCAAACTAAATAAGGACAAATATGTGTTAGGAGTTAGACAACTGACTTTTATAGGGGACATTGTTTCTCATGAAGGTGTAAAACTGGATAAGAGCAAGATTTCAGCCATTGAAATGATGCCACGTCCCCAGTCAAAGAAAGATGTCCAACGGTTCCTAGGAATGGTTAACTATCGTGGAAAATTCATACCCAATCTTTCTGCCAAGTCAGCACCATTGAGACAACTCCTACAGGACAAAAATGAATGGTGCTGGGATGCTGCACAGGAGGAATCATGGAGAAGTTTAAAACAAGACTTGATACAGGAACCAGTATTGAAATTTTTTGCTCCAGAGAAGCCTATTAAAATTTCAGCAGATGCATCACAGTCAGGCTTGGGTGCTGTGATTTTACAAAAACATGAAGATTGCTGGCAACCTGTGGCATACGCATCCAAATCACTGACTGATGCAGAGACTAGATATGCACAGATTGAGAAGGAGCTTTTAGGAATCTTGTTCCCCTGTGAGAGATTCAATCAGTATATTTATGGACAGAGTGAAAGTTGAAACAGATCACAAGCCCTTGATTGCATTATTTAACAGACCACTAAATGACTGTACCTTAAGGATTCAAAGAATGATGATCAAACTGCAGAAATACAATTTACTGGTGACCTACACACCAGGCAAATTTATGTTCACTGCAGATGCACTTACCAGAGCCGTACCACCTATGGTACCCGAGAAGACACTGGAAACAGAAGTGCAAGCCTATGTAGATATGATAGTGAACGCAAATCCCATAACTAACAGAAGACTGCAACACATAAGAGAAGAGACTGAGAAAGA
>ML682066.1:1991464-2097468 GCA_007922195.1 Podocnemis expansa
CATGGTAATGAAACCATCAGGGAACAAGAGAATTCAGACCTGAACGAAGGACCAGTACTGAGAAGATCTAATCGAGTCATCAAACATCCAGAAAGACTCATAGGCTGTGTTCCCACACAGTGGGTTATTTCGATACCGTTGTTTCGAAACAACCGTATATCGAAATAACGCTTATTTCGAAACAACTTATTTCGAATTAACAAAATGTTAATTTGAAATAAGGAAAAAAGCCGAAATCGAAATAGCGATTCCAGACAACAGTTATTTCGAAACGACTCCCCGTCGTTTCGAAACAACATGTTCGCACGGTGTTCTTTCGAAACAACCATTGCGAAACAACGTTGTTTCACCCACAGACTAGGTTTAACTTGTTTCAAAACAACCGTGCGTCGTGTGAACAGCCAAAACCTTATTTTGAAACAACCTCCATTGTTTCGAAATTAGGAGGCTGTGTGAACACAGCCATAGACACTTGCTAGGATATGTAAGGGAAGTGGGTGGTAAAGACTCACTTGGGAGTGATGTGCCAGTAACCTCTCCTCTCTAGGTAGTTCAGATTCTGGGTTTATGGACTGTCCTTCTGCATGTTTTTTTTTTTTTTAGATAGCTGTTATGTGTTGTTAGATGTTAGTGCATGTATTATTAGCTTAGCTTTTATATGTATCTAACTGTTTACTTCTTTTCCTTAGGGGAGAAGATGTAGTGATATGCTTGTAGAAGGTTGTGAATTTAGAGACTCCCTAGCATGGGCCATTGTTGTGTAAATTGGGAGATGTGCCCCTGAGAACATCTAACATGGCTGCTCCCAGGTACACACCTGGATACCTGTCTGTATGATTAAAGTTCTATTCCTTACTCATTCTGTAGTATCATCTTTAATGAACCCTCAAGATCATTACACTCGTCATCCTGGAATGCTGCAGGACATCATCACCGGCCTCACTGCCCTGGGCTTTCCAATGTGTGAAGGGATAGTTGATGCCACCCACATTGCCATGTGAGCCCCACCACACCGCCCACACCCCCTTTCTGCCCCAGTCAGCCTCCACTTAACCCACCCAAACCCTGAATCCAACCCAATAAAACAGAGAACAACAACTTATAATGTGGGTAAACTGGATTTATTACAATAAACAAGGGGGTTGGGGAAGGCGGAGCTGGGGAGGCAGGAAGGGTCAAGTGGGGGCACAACTGGGGGCACTAAACTGGGACAGGGGATGTGGGGTGGGGGGTTTGGGAACAACTGGGGGACATTTTAGGGGGGAGCCACCCGTGGGGCATGGCCTGCAGCCCCACTGCCTTTGCCGAGGCCACCCCAGGTCCAGGGGTGCTGGCGGCGAGGGGCAGCTGGGTCCCTGGACACAGCAGGGACAGTCCCAGGTTGGGGGGCAAGGTTTCCCCCAATCAGCTGCATTGTTGCCTGCACGCTCTCAAGGGCCATTGCCTGGTGCTTGAGTGCCGTCACCTGGTGCTCCATAGCTGCGGACTGATACTCCACAGCCGCCATGACGTGATCATCGGCGTCAGCAGAACGCTCGAGGTGCCGGACAGCAGCATCCTGGTGCCTGGTCTGTTCTGCGCACCATGCCCTGGAAGACTCCTTGGCCTGCTGCCTGAGCTCCAGCATGGCAATCAGGATGTCATTACAGGTAGGCCGGGCTCTCCTCCTTCGCCTGGTGGCCAGTGGCAGGCTCCCGGGTGAAGGCCGGCAGGTGGGTGGATGAGCTGCAGGGGCAAAAGAGAGAACGGTTAGGTGTCAGCCTTGGTGTGTGCAGCCTGTGAGCTGCAAACACCCTGGCCCTGACAGCTAACAGGATTCCAAGTCTGTGTGGGCTCTGTACACTGCAATCAGGGGGCACGGGGCCTCATGGCAGGTTGTGAGCTGTTCTCAGGAAGTCTCCTGAGCCCATGTGACAGACGTGCTGGCTGAAGGCTCTCTGCCCTGCATGCTGCCAAGTCTGCCTATTGCCACACCTGTGCTGAGGGTCCCCCATCCTGCTTGGGCATGGGACCCTGTCTCCACATGCCTCCCTGCGGCATGCATGCACGGGAGAGCCTGTGCCCCCCCTGGGCCCAAGCCCCACTGTCCCAGGGCCGTGGCCCCCTCAGGACGCATGCCCTGCAGTCCTTGGGCCTCCCTGCCTTGTGGGGGTGACGCTCACCAAGTGGGACGCCTGATGTCTGGCGCAATGTCCCCTCAGATGCAGCTGCCTCCTGCTCCCCTTGGTGCTCCTTGGGGCTGCTGGTCCGGGGCTCCCCTTCGCGACTCAGCTCTGGGCTTCTGGGTGGAGCTGTGCTAGGCCAGCTGGTCTCGCCCATATCAATGGGCTCCTCTTGCTCAGATGGGGTCTGTCTCCATCTGACTTCCCCATGCCTTGGCCGAGTACCTCACTTGCTCACGGTGTGGTGGGCCACTGGGCTCCTGGCTGAGGAACTGGTCGAGCTCATCAAAAAAGGGACAGCTGGTGGTAGCTGCTGCCCCATGGAGCTGCCTGGCATCACGTGCCCGGACATACTCCTGCCAGGGCCCCTTGACTTTGGAGCACACCTACTCTGTGGTATGCTCGAAGCCCTCTTCTGTAAGCGCCTGGGCGATGTCAGCGCAGACATCGACGTTCCGATGTCTGGCCCTGAAGCTCTGCAGGATGTCCTCGGTCGACCAGATGCGCAGGAGGGCAAGGGTCTCTGCCTGGGACCAGACAGATCCCCTACGCCGCCCCTGTGACCGAACTGCTCGTGCCTCAGCCATGGCCCAGCTAGACAGCCTAGCAGCATGACGCATGAGCCTAGAGGGCACTTCCTGGACCAGGGCACCCTGGGAGGAAGAAGATCACCTCCAAGCCACTTTCGAAATAGCGTTGTTTGGAAACAACAGTTTTTGGACCTGTTTTAAAACAGCCATTTCAATCCATTGTTTCGAAATGGCCGTTTCAAAACAACATGTCCGAACGCCGTTGTTTCGAAACAGCCTTCTTGAAACAATGGCTATTTTGAAAGCGGACTAGGTTTAACTATTTCAAAACAATGCTCGTTATTTCGAAATGACAGAGTCCCATCACTTTGAAATAACAAAACATGGTGTGGACCTGGCACATTTTCTTTTGAAACAACAGCTGTTGTTTTGAAAGAAAACTATCGTGTGGACACAGCCTATGAGTAACACAAGATTTACAGAGGAGGGAAGAAGGTAGTAAGACAAAAATACCTACAGATAGAAATAATTTAAACATCTGAAGCCTTTTCAGTGTCATCTCTTTCTGACTAAAAATAGGCAGATCTCACAGGAAGTCTAGCAACTAGACTGTCTATCCAATGGAAAGAGATGAAATTAATTAACAGGAAAACTATATTCTGCTAAAACAATCAAAACATTGGTTGAAATCTACACCATCCAGGACTGACTTCTCCATGGTATTTGTAGTTTAAATGTCGGAATGTTAATAGGAATATCAGCAAGGCTGAATTTACTGGGCAATAAAATTTGACTAATGACAAATTAGTCTTTATTTGGCCAACTGACAAAGGGGTTTGCCAGTTATCCTGGACCAGAATGATTATACAAGGAGATGATTAAACAGACTTCAAAATGGATTATGTTTCAATATGCACTAAGATTCCCATAGTGCAAAAAAAAAAAAAAAAAAAACAAAACCCAAAACCCTGAGAACATCTAAAATGAAAAAATTAACTGGTGGTTAGACTAAAATCCCTCTCTCTCTCTCTCTCTCACTCACTCACTCACTCACTCACACCCCTTTTTGACCTTTTATAAAAGGAGAAAAAGATGTATCTTAAGCATAGTCATCTGGGAGGCATTTTAGTCTCAGAAAATTCACTTCTTCCACAAGTTCGCAACTTATTTTGAAGTTTCTTCTGCCTTCTTACCATCTACAGTGGGGACTCATTAATGTGCGGGCATTGGGGCTGCCCATGCGTGAAGCGGACTGTGTGGAAACGGGACCAATGCTCCCCCAAGTTCTGTGCATGCGCGCACAGCAAAAATCACTTGCTCCTATGCAAATCTGTGCTGGCAGCACAGAGCCAGCACCAAGGGACCCTAGCCAGCCCAAAGACACAGTCTTCAGGCTGGAGGGAGCAGCAGGGACCTACTGGACTTGATGAACCAAAGCCTACACTATACTAAAATACTGTATCTATTGCACTTAATGAACTAAAGCCTATACTGTACTGTACTATGCTAAAATATCTATTGGACTTGATGAACTAAAGCCTATACTAAAATATCTATTACACGTAATGAATTAAAGCCTACTCTAAAATACTATATCTACAATATTGCATGTAATGAACTAAAGCCTAAACTAAAGCGTCTTTTACACTTAATCACATTAATCAAAAATACTGTAAATACTGAATGTTCTGTGACAAGGAGGTCACGCGTGGCATGTTTTTCCACAATACTCATGAAAAGAAAAAGGCAGCACTACTAAGGCTGCTCCACGTTCTGTGACAATGAGATCAAGTTTTACACGTTTTTCCACAATGCCCATGAAAAGAAAAAGGCAGCGCTACTAAGGCTCGCTCCACGTGTTTGTTGCCCTGGCCAACTTCCAGTTGTAGGCAGCGCACGTTACTGAGTCCCGCGCATTAACTTGCTGGCTTCAAGGGAGATGACTGGAGCACGTGTTAACCAGATCCATGCGCTAACCGGTTGCGTGTTAAGGGGTTCCCACTGTACTTTGCTCACAGCTGGACACTGCACAATGCATTCTAAGGCTCCTTTAGGGTATTCCAGCATAAAAAGAATCTGAAGACCAAACATGGCCCATGAGAAAGTGATTTAATAGAGTGAGAGGAAATGCAAGTGGAAGAAGGGATGCTTCTGGGATTTAGAAAGAGTATGCTGCATCTGAGTGATGGGGCGCAGAGAAGAGTGAGTGTCTGATGTGTGAGGAATCACTTGTTAATTGACAATAATGGAGTGAGGAGTGGGAGCTGGGAGGAAGGGAAAGATCTATTTGTTTTGTAAGGTGGAGTTGTGCAATCCTGAGAAGTTATCAAGAATTAAGACACCTCTATCAAAATCAATTTTCAAATAGCTGTAGCAACTAAGTTTTTAGGAATATCTTCCACTATCTTCAAAGTGTTTGACAAAGTGAGCTTTTCTCCCATGAAAGCTCATGTGATAAATAAATTTCTTAGTCTTTAAAAGTGCCACAGGACTCCTTGTTTGTCCAAGTATATTAATTCCCAGCCCTCCCAAAGACACACTCCGCATGCATCTATTAAAGAGCTTGCCTATTATTATTGTTACAAATTTTAAAATTCCAGGGATATTTATCTAATATAGCTTTAATTTATAACTGGAGGTTATTCAAAAGAATTTTGGAACAGTCACTAAGAAAAGGATTTGGAAACATTTTGTTTCCAGGCATTATAACAGCAACTCTCTGAAGCAATTACCATGTTCTCCAGAATGCTTGTCTAAATGGTAGGGTAATTGGCTCAACAGAGGTCTCATTTCTAAAACTTATTAATGGTTTGTGCATTAATTTGGTCCCTACAGACTTTGCAAGAGCACACAAAAATTTCACTAGTGTGCGCTTTCTGTCCAGTCTGCCTCCAAATGGGGGAAAAAAAAAATCAAGAAAGTGAGCAGGTGAGGTGGCATTGCTACCCATAGCAATCTCAATTCATTAGTCTGACCACTCAGTCATAATGTCCAGACACATAATTTTCATCTCCATAACCACTTTCTTTCACCATCAGTAGATACACAAATCCTCAAAATCATATTTAAATGCAAAACACTAACTCTGGCTTCAGAATCTTGTGGGTAGAAACAATTCGTTAAATATTTTTAAAGTTAGAGTATTACAGCTGGCAATTTCCTTGCTTTTAAGTACATAGACTTGAGCAATCTCAAATTCATAATGTTTTTGTTTGTTAATGAATGAAGCCTCACCCTATCATTGGCTGATAGTTCTTGCGACTAACATTTTCAGAACTGGCTTTTTAAAACAATTCACCTAAATCTTTATGTATTTTAGGCTCACAATGAAGAGTAATATGATTCTCTCAAAGATGCTGAATGCACACAGCTCCATTAATGGAAATCATGAGTTTTCAGAACTTCTGACTTGTATAGTACACTTTTCCAGAGGTGTCTAAGTGGGATTACTCACATGTGAAGTTTTTCTGTAGATGTGTTTCACAGATGGGTGGAGAGAAGAACAAAAGTAATAATTAAAGTGGTCAAGTTCACAAAATACCTTATTAGCAAAAGCTGGGAACAGAATCAAGGTCTAGCTTCTACTGACTTGCTAAAACCACTGGACATGCTCCTGCCTAGTTAGAAAGTTAGTGTTCTAAAAATCATGATTTTCAGTAAGTCCAAAAGTCATGTTTAAAGGCTTCATACACTGAAAGTGGAGGAAACAAAGTGGGATAATCACTTACCTTCAATTTTTTGCAAATTTACATCCTTTTCTGACACTACTGCTTAACAAATATTAAATCCAATGCATTAAGGGCAACATTTAAAGATCCACTATTTAGGAGGACACCTTGTTCATTTAAAAATTCGTGCTGAAAATCAAGTGACTGTAAATTTCTTTGATATTATTCTACCTACCTCTGCCACAATGATAAATTCTTTCAGCCAGCAGACCTAATCAATATGTTAGTTACATTTGTTATTTTGACTCTTTTCCTCCCTCTTTCATAGCTAGAGCATTTCAGTTGCTGCTTGTATCTCTGCAATAAACTGGTCAAAATATGGACTTTAATGTAGCTGTTGCTCACATTTTCTCTGATACCTGAAAGTGAACAGGTTTTTGACTCCCTATTACTCACATTTTGTCAGTGATCATCTTATATACCCCTTGGTTTGCCCAATGTACATCACAGAACTGTATGGTTGGGAAGGACCACAAGGATCATCAAATTCAGTCCCCCTTGCAATGGTAGGGCCAAGTAAATCTATGTCATCCTTGAAAAGTCTTTGTCTAACCTGTTGTTAAAATATCTAGGAATGGAGATTCTGCAGCCTCCCTTTGGAAGCCTATTTTAGAGCTTAACCACTTAAGGATTGTTTACTCACTGCAGGAGCAACTCCTCATGAGCAGGCAAGGCATAACAGCTGTCTGTCTCTCCGGCGCACTCCATCACTGCGCTCAGAGCAAATACTGGTCTCTCTCCCACAACTCCACCTTCCATCCAAAGCACAAGATTTACATTCCACCCTTGCCCTTTCAGGGTAATAAAGCTCAAAAAATTCCAACAAATAATTCCTAGACCTTGTGTCAGCTCCTGACTCTGGGCTCATGTCACTTTGCCAGTGACTCGTAGGGTAACCCACACCCTCTCTGTACCCTGGATTGCAGCCCATGGATTCTGCTGTTGGCAGCCTAGGTCTACTCCTGCAGATTCCCTGCTACTTGCCCGGGCCCTTCCTGCCTCTTCTATACCCCAGAGATGGATTGCAGATTCTTATCTCTTGCAGAAAAGAACTGGCTTCACAATCACAACTCAGCTCCTCCTCAGCTGGGCTTCATTATCAGTTAAGTCAGGCTTTCTGTCTCTTGCTTGTTTGCCACACTTGGGGTCAGGAGGGGGATTCCACCCTGCGCCCCCAACAGGTTGGCAGGGGTCCTGCAGACTTTTTGCCTTCCCATGTAGCCTGGGACAAGGGTCACTTCCTAGTGGTTTCCCTGCACCTTGAAATCTTTAAACCATGATTTAGGGACTTCAATGACTCATTCAGAGCTTACGTGTCTATTGCAGGAACAGGTGGGTGAGATTCTGCACCTTATCACACTGGATCAGGGCTGGCTCAAGGGGCTGTGGCACCCTGAGCCAGCTTTCGCTTTTCCACCCCCCTTGTGGGGGTGGAACCCGGCCTCTGCTCTGAGCTGGCTTGCCCCACCCCAAGGCAGAGAATAGATGGCCCAGAGGAGGAGTGGGCCAGCTCAGAGGTTGGGCTCCACTCTCCCACCCCTCCCCTGACCCGGCTGTTCCTCCCTAGGGCAGGGAGGGCTAGTCCAGAGGCAGGACGAGAGAGCAGAGTCCATCCTGTGGGCTCGCCTGCTCTGCCCCTGGGGGGTGGAGTGGCTGGATCATGGAGGGGCGGGCACGCAGAACCACAGCACCCCTAAAGCCAGTGGTGCCCTGAGCCAAGGCCTCATTGGCTTATAGGTAGAGCTGGCCCTGCACTGGATGATCATATTTGTCCCTTCTGACCTTAAAATCAATCAGTCTATCTATGAAACCTCACTAGAAACATCTTCCTACAGCAGACAGACAACAGAAAATCCTTTATCTTCTTTGTGAGAACAGCTTTTCAAGCAGTTGTGTACACTCATAGCAATTTTGTCTGGACCGACTTCTCTACTTTGCTTGTGATAATATCATGCAGGTTATGTCATAAAACTCACGAAAAATCATGATATATCATACCTACTACTTTCCACCATCCAGTGGACCAGTACCCTGTCATGAAGGAAATTAGGCTAGTTTGGCATGATTTTTTTTCTTGACAAATCCATGCTGGCTGTTTCTTATAACCCTTTTATCCTCTAGGTACTTACAAACTACCACTATAATAATTTGCTGCATTCTCTTTCCAGATACTGAAGTTAGGTTGATTTGTCTATAATTTGATATATGCTTTTTAAAGGCAGGTAGTAGTTACTAATGTTCTCCAGTTACCTGGGACCCCATCAGTCCTCCATTACTTTGAAGATATTTGCTAACAATTCCAAAATGCTTCGGCTAGTCATCCTGGTAACAGGTGGTCCTTCCAGTAATGTTGTGGTTTGATGGATATGTAAATATTTCTGTGAACTGAATGGAGTTTACTAATTTACAATAACAGGAAGAGACAACTGGCAATATTTTAAGAAAAATATAGCTTGCCCTAGGTTACTATTTCTGGCAAACACAAACCAAATGTAAATTCTGCCAGTGAAAAGACGTCTCAAAGGGCCCAACTTTCAAAAGAAAGAGGCCCATCTCACAGAGAAGTGTGTATGAAGAAAATACAATTGCTTACATCACCCCCAACTATTTTTACATCTAGACATCAAGCATGAAAATCTCTCCAAAACATTCATGGTACTAAAGACAAAATACTCCTTAATCGGATACATAAAAATTCTAATAAACAGCTGCAAATTTGCTAACCAACAATCAAATAAAATTCCATTCAGTACTTTTTTGTGGTTCAAGTTGAACATTTTGCACAGCTCTATGCCAGTTTAATGGATGGCTCGCTATTCCAATGTAATTATCCAAATCTTTATGAATCACCTATAGTATCATTAAATGCAGGTTGAGAGTATAACTAGCAATTTAAATTTGTATATCCACTCCAACCGATTCATTTCATCCTGCCTGCAGTATACCTGTGATCTCCCATTGTAGATATGCTTATACACAGTATGAACCCTTATGGCACAGAGGCAGCCTGAAGAAAACATCAAGAAGTATGATCATACATTGCCATTTAATGAAGCAAACTCAATACTGTTCCCAAAGAACTAAAGTTTTGCACATAAGTACATGACACAATCCTTCCTCCACCCCCATCTTATTCATAACACAATAGCCTCATTTTTGCTGCTGGAAATGTCAAACTGAGCTTCTTTCCCATATGCCGTATAAACTGCTACCAATAATGGATGTTGATGGGAAAATAGCTGATGGCTTTTTTCCAGTATTCATTCTGTTTAATGCATTTTCATATCTGCTTGCAAAGTGTTTTCTGTTGGTACAATAAGTTCATTGAAGTTTTGTTTATAATGGCATTACAATATGAAAATATTTCAGGACTGGTAGGACCAGTGCTTAATTTTTGCCAGGGTTGAGCCCCAGCATCTCCAGGCTTCTCAGTTGATAGCCTCGTCCCCTCTGGGCTTTCTGTGTGAGTTATGAAAGCAAAAAATTGCTTGCAGACCAGCACCTCTTTCATTACAATTTAAGCACTGGGTGGGAGTCTGGCACTGGGTAGCTGTGTAACAGACCATGTTTAAAAACAAACTAAACTGTATAAAGAACACATGAATATACATTTCAACTACCCTTAAAAATAATAAAAGAAAAACATTGTGTTTCACATAAAAGATATCGGTGTACGATGGACATTTCTATCTTTTTAACTTACAACTATAAAAATGGCTGTAAGGAAAGAAATTTTCATACTTGACATATATTCCATCCATATGCATGGTTTCCAGTTATATCAGTGAAAGCTCTCAGGGCAGAATATGCCTGTTAATGAATTTTAAAAACTGCCAATATCATGAGGTTGCCTGTTTCACTCGTGTGCAAGTGTGTACACAGTTATCATACACAAAATTATTCTTTCATATTTTACATTAGGATCAAACAGATTGATCAGAATGCTAGGAATATTATAAGGACAGTGAATCTCTGCAATAGAAAATGGTTGAGACTAAAAAATAGTCTGAAAGAAATGTTCATTTAGTGGGAGTTCATTGAATTAGGAGAATCTGGAACAATCTTTGAAAACCGAATGTGGGAACTGATGCATAAGAAATAATTTTTACTTTCCATGACATTTTTAATTCAGCTCAGAGTGATGATAAGTTTTTACATTCTCTGGACAGTCTTGATTTCATATAAGCTCTCTCTACCATAATTTGATTCTAAATGGGTTGAAAATGGGTGTCAGAATCAGACTCTATTCTGCTATTAGCTTCCAAAAATGATTTTTTACAGAAACAACAGACTCATTTCACAAGTAATCTAGAAACTCTAGTTTTTTCAAAACTACTAAGAAAGTTACCAAATTCGTTAACAGAAAGAAGACATCTGAAATGTTAGAAAAGCTACTTTCCTAACATCAGGGCTTTCTGACTTTAATGAGCTCATTAAATGAAACAGGGGAGCAATACATTCCCTCTGATGTGACTGAACTCTGCCATATTATTGATTTTATACTTTGTTTACTTCGTGAACTACCTCCCTAGCGTTTTTGTGTTTTCTCACTACTACACTGTAACTGACAAAATACCATACAGGAGGATTCAGGAAATTATGTGAATATCAAAGTGGTTTTAAAAAATGACAAATTTCATAAATATCTTCTAAACATTTTCTTTCCACTCATCAATGTTTTCTGAGCAGCTCTAGGTGATAGGATATGAACTTTACTTTTATCTTGCATATTATGTTACCTGAGTTTAGAGGTGAGCTATGTTAATTATTAGCTGTCTATAAAACTATTTAAGACTTGATCCTTCATATTTTGAACCTTCAAACTTCCAGTGAAATTGCTTTGCCCAAACTCCTGTTGCCCTTTATTTTATTTTCCAGTGTGCATACGTCTTGAATAGTGCTCTGTAGCCTATGGATGGGTGTGTCTTACAGCACATGACAGAGAGCTAAAGCTTACCAGTGGCGGTTCAAGTCATACACTGTCATGATGAAAATTAGTGTACCATATATACACAGCAGGATAGCTAATGTTAGCATGAATAATGATGATTATGTTATACCCAGAATGTGAACTGTACATTTGGTGCTTATAAGAATTTGACTTTAAAAGTTGATAGTTTCAATACTTGTGAGACAATACATTTCAGTGGACCATTCCAGCCATGTTGGTTACATGATATGAGAGAGGCAAGGTAGGTGAGGTAATATCTTTTACAAGTCAATAACTCTGCAAACGACGTTGCAATATTGCCAGCCCCAAATTTTCAAACATTAACAAATTGTCTGAAAGCCAGTGGTGCTATTGTACTGAATATCTGTCCTCCAAAGATAATTTGATTTAAAAAAAATCATTAGTAGTTAAGCCCAGTGGGCACAAAATGTGCACGCACATTAGGTGTCAGTCTTCCTAACTTGTCTTTTCTTAATGCTCAGCACAGGGAAAACAGCAATGCTTTCCCTCTCCATTTCACTTCTATACACTTCCTGTGGCTTTATATTAGCAGGCGTGGCCACACTGTGGCTTGGGAGCCGCATGTGGCTATGGAATGAAAAAGTGTAGCTGCAGGAGAACTTGGCTTATACACAGGTCAGAGAGAGGAAAGCAGCCCCAGCCTAGGAGTTTTAAATCTCCTTTCATGAGCATGCTCTGAGCATGCTCAGGGGTAGCCCCAGCCTGTGCCTAGCTGCCAGAATGGCTAGGTAAGGGGGTCCTGGGGAGGAGGGAGTTGTCCTGGGGGAGCCACTGGCAGGGCCTGGGGGTTAGGGAGGGAGTCGGGATGGGAGGAGAAGTGGTGGCGTGGTCTGGGACGGTGGGGAGAAGAGCAGCATGGTCGGTGATGGCGGCAGAAGCATGGCATGTTCAGATTTTGTCATAGGCTAATGCGGTTTACTCATTTGTTAAAATAAAATTGTGTTTTACAAGTCCTTCTAAACATGACATTGAATAATAAGAAATGAAAATATGAAGCAGAAAATAGATCAATTACTGCTTAGGTCCAGTTTTCATGGTAACTTTAATTATTAGAATCTGACATTAGTAGGATCAATATTTGCCTTATTTTATCATAAAATTAAAGCATGCAATGAATTTTAAACTTGGTAATTTTAGAATAGGTGGAAGTATATGGCTATGTGCCTCAGTGTGGCTCCTGAAGGTTTAAAAATCAACTTGTGTGGCTCTTGTGTTCTGTAAGTTTGGCTACTCCTGCTTTATAGTTTTAAGAATCTTCTTTGCTGAGAAGAAAAGAATATTAATGCTTCAACAGAGGCAGTTCAAACTAGTTGGATACACATTATATTAAAGTCTTTAATGGTACTGTACTAATGATACTCTGACTGTCCTTTTTTGCTGTTTATTTTCTTTACCAATTTTAGATGTCAGCAGCCGCCACTGTAAGATACAGTGCTCCTCCCATTCACCAAAGTGAGTTAATATAGCTGAGCATACTCAAGTCTTGAGGTTATATTTTTCAAGAAATGGAGGATGATTTGCATATGCAGAAATGTGAATAAAAAGGATTTTTTTTTACAGGTTTGGTAATTCAGATACAGAATTTGAGCAACCAAATGGAGAATTTCAGCATCCTAAAACAGATGACTTTCAGAATTTCAGCATCCTAAAACAGCCTATACATTTTTTGCACATCAGAACTCACACTTTGAAAATTTGGTGTTTGTAGGTTGGGCATAATATCTGGTGAAATAATTTGAAAATTGTGTTTACTAAAAGGAAAGAAAATAGAACCCATGTTAGCCCCAAAAGCAATCAGGAGCCCAGTTTCAATGGCTTCACACAGAGAAAATGTGTATTTATCACCACTTTATCATTGCATTTCATGAGATTTGGCATGATGTCTTGTAATAACTCCTTATTCCTCAAGGAAAAGAAAATGAAGCTACCTTGAGCTTTTTCAGTATATCTCATAAAACTCAGTAACTTGGTATTTACTGCACACACCTACCTTTGATTTAGCAGCTCTGCCCCCAAAATATTTCTTTTCTCCATATAACTGCCTATCCTCTATTTTAAAACACTTCATTCTAGTGGCTCGCTTTACTGCTCTTGGTAGTTTAATGTATGCAACAAACTAACACAGTAGCAATACTATATGCAAGGATGTGTCAAGATTTTTAATGCAAAACCCTATTTCCAAGGGTTTATAGCTTGGGAGAAGATCTTTGGTGGAGGACACAATTGTTGTAACAGTTTTCAAGCAACAAGGGATCTATTATTTTTAAATTGGTGAGGTTTTTAATGGCATAAATCTTTTATTTTGAACTTGATTCTGCTGTATTTATTCATGCAGAGTAGTAACCTTCCATCTTCTAGAATTCCACTGATTTCAACGAGACTTCTTGCAAAGGATTAAAAAGACAATTCTGTGGAGTACTATGTGCATTAAAAGATAAAACAGGCAAACTTGCTGATTATGGAAAGTCATGTGGACAGATACGTTATAAGACACACATAGTTTTGATTAGTATTTAAATAAATGTAAGTTATAATCTTTATTAAGTGATACAGCTCAAGCACGCAACTGAAGGACTAATTTATTAGTGGGTAGTGGTGGGCAGAAAAATGCATGGGCAGTGCAATACATTTCTAAGCTCTAACCAGGCCCACTGCTCAAGGAAATGTAACCTTAATAGATCAAATTAAAAAATTCATAGACACTGAAAAAAATTAAGCATCTAATCCTAAAAGCCCCTGCGAGCAGTACCACAAGAATCAATGGATCCAAGTACTATGTTCTGATGGACAGATTAACAAGACAGAACTAAAAGATGTTTGAATGTTGTAGATATTTGTTTGTGAGTTATTTTATGTAAAATTGTCAACAATGACAGTTCAGATTAGTTAATGATATACAGTCAGGAAGGATCCTTTTTTGAACAGTCTTATCATAGAAAAACAAACAAGGAGTCCTGTGGTACTTAAAGACTAACAAATTTATTTATTGCATGAGCTTTCTGGGAAGAAAATCCTACTTTTCTCCCACAAAAGCTCCTGCAATAAACAAACATGTTAGTCTCTAAGTGCCAGAAGACTGCTTGTTTGTTTTACTGAACTAGACTAACATGGCTGTCACTTTGGAAATCAGTAGCTAGGTATTTTGTAAATCAGGACTTAAATGTCACTAAACTTATCTGATGAGTATGATAGAACTGGAGTTTAGCTTAGATTTCTTTGAACAAACAAGAATCCTGTGGAACCTTAATGGCTACCACATTTCTTCTGACAAAGAGAGTTAAAGCCCATGAAGGAGTATACCCAAAGAAATTTGGTAGTCTTTAAGATGCCATAGGACTCTTGATAGTTTTGCTGTATACAGACTAGCATGGCCACCTCATTAGAACTTAGATTTCTGCATTGTTGAATCAATACCTACAGCTGATTGGCTGTCAATGAAAGAGAGACTTAATTAAATAACTTATTTTCACCTTACATATTCCTTGATATTTGGTTTGCTCAGTGTCAGTGGATGACCATTGCTAATCAAAGAGACAAAGTAGGTATGGTAATATTTCTTACTCGACCAACTCTATTGGTAGATGATACAAGCTTTCAAACTACACAGAATTTGTATTCTGGTCTGGGGAGAGAAATCAGAGTGTCTGAGCTAAATAAAAGTTGGGAGAAGTTGTTAAGCCTGCCTTAAAGGAATATCTATTTTGTCTTATCATATCCTGGAAAAAAACAGAGGTACAACACCACTGCAAACAAGCAAGCAAACAAACAAGGAAAACATAACTAATTAATTGGTTTATTTTTTTCTTTCAGAATGTCCTATTTACTTCTGTTGAGACTAGATCAACTTCAGAAGATAATTTGATCTAAATGGCAAATTAATAGGTTTTTAGCTGCACTTATGAAACTGGATTTGTTTTTAGAACTGATGTGCCGAGAACTATATGATGATCTACCACAATGCTGAGCATTCTTTGGAAATCTGCATTTAAAGACAATATGAGAACAGCCTTACATTCATCAAAACCAGCTTCAGACACTTTCTTCCATTAGTTTAATAACAGAAGTTGCTAATAAAATCTGTTCTTGGTGTCGCACCGTCATTATTGATGCTACTGAGCCATAAATATGGAACTAAACAAAACGAGGGGCCAGTCTGAAGTGCCTTGAAAATTAAGAAAGTAAAATAACAAATTTTATCAAATGGAATAGAAGATGATAGACATTTTTACTCTATGGACATGTGTACATGTATCTACACACATAATATTCTATTAATATTTTACTGCAGTCTTCCACATTTTAAAAAATGTTATTCTCTTTTGTTCTCATTATCAATATAAAATAAAATACTGCTAATGCATCTCTAGACTCTGTTTTCTTTACAATTGTATAAGATTCCCCTTTGTCCTATTGTTCCTTTTATATTGCTAAAAACACAAACCTACATTCTCTAACCTTTCAGAGTAGATGAGATTTTCATTGCTTCTTTCATTTTGCCTGCCTTCTATTGTACTTTCTCCAGTTATATAATCTGCTTTTTTTATAATAATTGTGACTCAAAAATCTCTCACTGCAAATTAACTTTTGCATAGTTCCTTTGCCAAATCACTTTGTCTAGCACATCTCTTCTCAAAACAATTTCTTTTTAATCTGAAATGAAAATAGCCCCCTCCCCAAAATAACTTTTCATAATACCACATGAAATAGCTTTTCCCTCTACCCCCATTTCTTCCTTACTTTGTTTTCTGGTAAATATATGAAAAACTCTCCCTACTTTAGTATCTTTTCTTTATTATATAAATATCCCTTTTTCTTTCCAAATATAACCACACAACCTGAAAAAGGGAACTTGAGCGGTTGATAAAGCTCATTCTTTTGAAGCTACCTGAAAGTGGATGATAGCTGAAGTTAAGCCATAAAAGTAGAACCTATATGAAAAAAAGGATGCCTGGGTGAGCTGTCAAGATACTCTTCATATCACTTATGTACTTGCATCTCTTTTCTTGCGATATTATACATTGATTTACTTCACAACTTGCTTTGAGTTATTTGTTCTTCTATGATCTGACTACTTGAAAGAACCAGTCAGAAATTTCAGAAACAGGAAATTGACAGAAAATGCAAAGAAACATTCTGTGATTCTTCTTCCTCCATTCTGCGTTACTCTGGGGTTTCCAACTTCTTGCATCATTTCAATAGGAAGATATTCTTGACACTAATACACATTAACTCTAACTTAGCAGATCAAGGCAAGTAAAACAAAGCCAGGCCATTTTTTCATGCTGGAATCGATCCCAAGCTGAAAACCAGATAATGCTCGAAATTAAACCAGTGTGAATACAGTTCATGGAGGTATTTATAATTTACACTCTTCCAATGGAGATGACAGCAACCCTGAATGTTTTTTGCTTGAAGAAATTTATTTTCCTCTTTTAAATTATTTTGTGTGGAAACTGGACATACATGGGTTACAATGCCAATGGAAAGAAAGCTCTTAGCATTTTTAGTCCAGTTGGAACCACATATTAGCAGAAATCAAAGAGAGAATTCCTTTTTCTTTTTTAATGCGCTATGTAGCCCATTTTTGGACAATTAAGAGGTTTAGGTAATTTCAGTAAGTATCTGTTCCAAACTCAGCCTCTGAGGGTGAAATCCTGACCTCATTAAAGTCAATGCCACTGACTCGAGTCTAGCTATAATTTCCCCCCAAATTTTTTCAGGTTTGATTATCACCACTACAAACATTAAAACATCAGATTTTCAGAACTAAGCACAGTATTATAGACATAATTATATAAGGTTTGTTTTGTTTCTGTGTGATGTGCTTTATCTTCCTATTTACTAACAAGACAACATGATAATTTTATTATTGAGATACTTAGCAACCCCTTAAAATATAGAACATTTGCCAGGCTTTTAATGAATTAATGGCTATGATGATTCACTTTTGTTCAGCTTTCTCTAAATGGAGATGCCATTGATTTTATCATTTGCATTGATTATTCCACTCAGATACAAAACCTAAGCTTCTGGGAGGTTTCTTCTAACCTGATTTCTTAACAATTTTGGGGGGACCTATTCTTCTGCAAGGTCGCTGATGCAAACTGGGTGCCAACTAACAACATGTGCTTCAACATGGCCAGATGTAAGTAAGAAACAAAGAGTGCAGGCAATAGTACAGGATGGGGTACTTTATCTTGCCAACGATAACTCTGAAAGAGGCATGGGGGTTATAGTGGATAATCAGCACGACATGAGCTTCCAATGCTACCAAAAGAGCTAAAGCAATTCATGGATGAATTAATGGGCAAATGTCAAGTAGGAGCAGTGAACATTATTAAACCCATGTGGTACTGCTACTGGAATACCATGTCCAGTTCTGGCACCCACAGTTCAAAAAGAATGTAGCAAATCTGTAAATGGTTCAGAGAAGAACCATGAAAATGATTAAAGGATTAGCAAATATGCCTTATAGTGAGGGACTCGATTTCAGTCTAGTTAGCTTATCAAAGAGAAGATTAAGATATCACTTGATTGCATATATAAGCACCAATAATAGGAACAGAAATTTGATAAGGGACTCTTCAGTCTAGCAGACAAAGGTGAAAAAACATCCAACAGCTTGGCACTGAGGCTAGAAGATTCTAACTAAAAAAAAAAAAAAGGATGCAAGATTTTACCAAATGGAACAACTTTCCAAAGAATATATGGGTATGTTTACACTTACAATTTAATTCAAATTAATGAGCATCAGTTTGAATTACTGGTAAATAAATGCGTTGCCACACTGGCTGTCATTAAATCAAACTAAAGAATGCCTTAGTTTGAATTGTGGAAAGCTAACTTCAAAGTTATAAAACCTAGTTTAACTTTGAAGTGATGGTTAATTTGAACTCATTAGTTCGAATTAACACAATGTAGCTGTGCTAGTTCGAATTAGCCACAGCTTGATTTTCCCTTTTGATATGTAATATGACATTCCTATTCTTCCAACATCTTCTTTTTTGGATCCATCAGTATATATTCATCAAAACAATTCTATTTTCATCTATATAGTGGTACACTTAATTTTTAATACATACCGTCTCTTTTTTACCCTTACATTTATCAAATAATTCTGAATCGACATTCAGAAGTACAATTTTCCATCCATAACTAATATTTTCACAACTAAATTTTTTGAATTTGTTCAAGTTTTCCTTGTTGTACAAGTCCTGTAGTCATACTTTAACTCAAACAGCATATGGAGTTCAAACATCATGTGATATATTTTATACATCAAAATTTACAAACATAATATAATTAATACTTTCATCATGGCAGTTCTCACTAATTTTTAATTAATTCCTTGGAATTTAGGTTCAGTAGCTTCATTTGTAGTGGTATTTCATTCGAAGTTATTACACACATGTGCATAAGTACGTGCCATAATAAATGCACCACATTCCATGCATAGTGCCTGGGCTTATATTAAATCATATTTTTTTAAAAAAAAAAAGTTATGATCTTGAAGCCGACTCAAAGCTTGGCCATAGTCAATAGCTAGTCTGATTAAGGTTCTATATACCATAACCTTATCTACTCCTTAATTAGCCCAAACAAACTTTTAAGCAATACATCCTTCCTGAACATTTATCTTCAACATTGTTTATATGATCTTCCATAGTAATTAAGTGTCATATATTACCCCTAAGAGTTCAAACCTTTTAACTACATCTATTTGTTCTTCATACAAACTTTGTTTGCTCTCTTTTGTTATTTTCCTTTGTATAAAGATCGAGCCTTTGGTTTTAGCGATGGAGAATATGCCTTACCTCAGTCAAAAATCTCTTACAATTCTTTGTTGATTCTCATTTCCGCCACTGCAACAATCAGGCTCCTAACCCACAGAACACACTCACGTGACATCTATGCTGTGTGTTATTCGTTTCGGGAGAGCGTTTATCATACTATTTAATAAGGGCGGGCTAATAACATTTCCCGGGGTGTACCCATTGTAATACTAGATACAGTTGATATAACTTTCCCAAATTTAACCTATATGACTCATTAACTCATAAGTTCTTTAATCTGTCTATATATTCTTCCCTGTATTACTAGTGCATCTACTTTCTACAACAAGCCTTCTCTCCATAAGATGTCATACACATGTTGAATACCTAAAAATACAGCTATCATAAAACTCTTGTGCTACATTTTCCATTTCTAATTTAACAATGTGCTCTGTAGTGCATCTTCCTCTACCTAAAACCATTCTGCACTTCATGTATGATGCCACTATTTTCTAAATAGGCAATTAAACTTTCCTTCACCATTCTTTCCATAATTTTACCCAGACAGGATGTAAATATAATTGACATAAAGCATCCACTTTTGTGAACAGTTTGCCTGGGTTTTGCACTGGAATTAATATTGCGTGGTTCTACTCTATGGTAAAACAAACAAGCAGTCCTGTGGCACTTTTAAAGACTAACAAATTTATTTATCACATGAGCTTTCCTGGGAGAAAATCCCACTTTGTCAGATGCTTTGAAGAGGAGAGAAATTATGGAATGGGGGGAAAATAAATGCAGGGAAGTGTAAGTCATGGGAACAGGTCGCACTATAACAGCAAATCAAAATAGTTGTTAAGATTCAAACACAGGAAACAGCAGACAGGGGAAGATGAGGTCAAATCAACTGTTGTAATGCCAGAAAAAAAACAATGTCCCAATTAAGACCTGAAGCAATGTAACCGAATTTGCAAATGAATTCAATTTCCCTAGCTTTCTTTGAAGCTTTGATTTAGTATTCATTTATGCAACCGCAGCAATTAACAAATTAACAAATATATTGGACAAGCAGGACAGTCTCCATGCAAAAGAATAAATGGGCACAAATCTGACATCAGAAACCACAGCAAACTAAAACCAGTGGGTCAGTATTTTAATCTTTGTGATCACTCCATTAACGATTTGTTAATTGCTGTGCTCACACAAATGAATACTAAATCAAGGCTTCAAAGAGAAGCTAAGGAATTGAATTCATTTGCAAATTTGGTTGAATCGCTTCAGGTCTTAATTGGGAAATTGTTTTTTTCTCACATTACACCAGATGATATGACTTCATCTTCCTCTTTATGCTGTTTCTCAGTGTTTGAATCTTAACAACTATTTTGATTTGCTGTTGCAGTGTGACCTGTTCCCATGACTTACACTTCCCTGCATTTATTTCCCCCCCATTCTGTAATTTCCCTCATCTTCAAAGCATCTGACAAAATGGATTTTCTCCCAGGAAAGCTCATGCGATAAATAAATCTGGTAGTCTTTAAAAGTGCCACAGGACTTCTTGTTTGTTTTGCTGAACTAGGTAACATGGCTATAACTTTGGATCTCCATTGTATGGTGTCACTCTCATTTCCCATATAGTGTTATGCAATTCCAAAAGAACTGTTTAACTGCTTTCAGAGAGATAGACATGACTATGTCTACATTGGGGAGCTATTTTAAGTCAATTTAACAAGGTTGACTTTAAGTCAATTTAAAGTCAACCTTGTTGAGTCAACTTAGGGGTATATCTACACTAATAGACATACCCCAGGCTCCGGCCCCGCCCCAGCACACGATTCAGCTCCGGAGCCACAATGCATCCCCAGGGCCCAATCCGGCACCTGCAGCTGCCAGCAAGCAGCTGGGAGCCGGATATGGCCCCAAGCCACTTTTTGCAAGCAGCAAGGGGCTCAGAGCTGGCTCTAGCTGCCTGCAGCAAGCAACATGGAAGCTGATCAGGCCCCAAACTACCTGCTGCAGGCTGAAGGTGGCTGGGAGCCAGCTCTTGCCATTTGCGGCAAGAGGCACAGAGCCTGATTTGGCCTCAAGCCACCTGCCACAAGTGGCAGGGGGCTCAGACCTGGCTCCTGATGCCAGAGGCAAGGGAATGGGAAACTGATCTGGCTTCCAGTCCCTTGCTACCAGCAGCAGGAGCCAGATCCCAGCCCCTGCCACCTGTGGCAAGGTGCTTGGAGCCGAATCAGGCTCCCCACCCCTTGCCGCCGGTGGCAGAAGTGGGAGCCAGCTCCCAGTAACTTGCTGGCAGTGTCTGGTGCTGGATTGGGCCACCGGAGCCTGATCAGGACACGGGACAGCACAGGAGGCAGGGCCCAGGTCTTCCTGCCCTGTAAAGTCAACTTAAAACCTTAAGTTGACTTGCAGGGCATGTTTTATTAAATTGACTTAAGCATGTGCTTAAATTGACTTAATAAATTCTAAATTTGGCCATGGAGTTGCTTAATTTGACTTATGCCAGATTAAGTCAATTTAAGCCTGCAGTACAGACACAGCCTATGTTACTTATACAATCTTTACCTAAGGATATACCAATAGTCTTACTGGTATCAATAGCTTTCACATGTTCAAGTATACAAAACCATTCATTCAATATAATATCTTCATGTTTATCCCGACTACATAATATGTCATGACTTTCTTCAGTCAACTGTGTTTTAATCTGGTGGACAAGCTCCACTTTGATTTTTGATATTACTCACCTCTAAGAAAGTTCCTGCTAAAACTTCTGATTTCTCCTTAACAGAAGTTCTAAGCATGTTGTCAGATCCAATAACACCTGGGACATGACTACTCTAAGGCTGCGTTTACACTACTGCTTAAGTCAATGTAATTTATGTCACTCAGGAGTGTGAAAAAGTTACTTGCTTGAGTGATGCAAATTATAGTGACCTAAATGCTGTCCACAGCAGTGCCATGTCATTGGGAGACACTCTCCCACAAAACATAGCTTTCACAGGGGTGGAGGAATTATGTCAACAGGAGAGAGCTCTCTCATCCAACAGGGTGTCTTCACGAGACACGCTACACCCACAGCTTGAGCCACATTCAGCCCTTTTAGCTTCTCCCTTCCAGCTTGACTGAAGTTGTAGCCTAAAAGCACTCATTAGGACCTTCATGCCTAGCCTATACTTTGCACATCTCAGAACACACATTGTCTAGGGTTTAAACAATTTAGGAACTATTTTTCCTCTTTACACTGGCACAGAAGTTAGGATCAGCATGGGTGCTTCAGCTTTCTGTTCCTGTGATAAAACTCTGTGACAAATCACTCAGCTCAGTGGATCTGTGCCAGCCCCAAATTTGCCTTGTATTTCAGTGGTAGATCCATACCTGTGGAATTTGGTCCTCATAACATTTTTCGAAAAGATTTTATGGGCTTCAGATGTATATTTGTTCCAGAAGCCAAACTCCTGACTTGAGACTTTTAATTGAATTTTTGTGCAACACTGATGGGGCTTCAGTATGCTAAATATGTATCTGATAAGTAGCAAACTAACTTAGTCTGACAACAAAATTATGTGCAAAGTAAGTTAATTTCTGTCAGCATTTTGTGTATTTGAAATAATGTGGCATTTATAATGGTCAGCAGTACCTTATACCATCCATGGTCCACGGTAGGAAACTGAACTAGATGGAATACTGAATTGGCATGGCAAGTTAAAGATTCCTATGCAGTTCTCTACAACATGACAATTTCCATCTGTGACAACTTCATGATAATTTGCTATGGTGCAAAGAGGATGGAAAAAAAAACCATTTTCACTGATAAATGATGTGCGCTGGGAGAAATGGTGTTTTTTCTTCATGGATTTAATTCACATGTAAAGTGTGTATAACCATCACAGTCTGCATGTGAATATTAAAAAAGCAACAAATAGAAAAAAAAGTCACAACAGAAAATTAGAGTGGGAAAGCCATTTTAGATATGATTACAACCAATATAACTTTTACAAAAAAGTTTAAATAATAATGAATTTGGGTTGGTTTGTTTGTTTTTTTATCTTATTTGATCATTTTCTGAACTTTAGTATCATTCACAAATATTTGCTAGGGCTCTGACCATAGTCTGATTATTTTTATATTCACTCTCACAAACTATTCAATAAGATTTGATTCCTCTGAAGATCATTTTGCCATATTACTATACAGGTGTAGGCACAGAAGCACTACAGTTTAATTGCAAATGCTAAAAGCTAGAGCTAAACACAATTTAGTATGCTGAATTAATTCTAAGCGTATGGTTTATTATTTATTTTCATTTTACCAGGGGGAATAAACTCATTTAGGTAAACATATCATTTATAAAAATGTCCTAGATGAAAACATAATGATATTTCCTATTAAAATGAGGTACTCTTGTGTTTGATACTTAGAATACAATCATCCAGAATGGTCTAACTCAAAGTATGATTACACCCAGACTAAGTAGTATGGATACCACCTCTGAGTTTTTTTCAGAATGCTTTGCTTAATTAATCATCTAAAAAAAAAAAGAATTATTCAGACTGCACTGCCTCCTTCATCAGGCAGAACTTACATTATTTTCTTTTACTCACATAATGTAAATTTCAAAAGGATGACATTCTGTTCTCAGGTACCTAAGGACAATTTACACTGTGCACAATTGCTACTTCTGTCAGCCATCCAATGTCAAAATCTGAATTTAAGAAAAAAAAAAAAAAGAAAATATCTGCTATGGTGGGGTATCTACCCAAAACCAGATCTCAGTAAAGAGAAATTACCCTGATAGAAGGACATGTCTCGAGAAGAGTGGGCTGCTAATCTTCTAATTGAGGAGGAACTCCATCTGGGCAAGGGACAGAAACCCAGGAAGAAGAGAATAAGAAAATGGTCTATCAAGTGAAATCTTGCAGTCACTCTCTGGATTTAGAGGAAACCAGGAAGTAAATAGAAGCCCTGTTATCCGGACCCTGAGGGAGGTGCATACTCAGATGAAGTGGGAGGGGGAAAGTACGAAGCAATCAGAGAAACAGTAAAGTTTGGGACAATGCAGACCTTGGTGGCTGGTTATAAGGTCCCTGGGCTGGAAGCCAGAGTAGTGGGTAAACCTAGATTCCCCTATCAGTCACTGGGAAAGTGGCACAGTCCTGGGAGTGGAATAGAAGACTGCATAAGACAGTTGTCAAGCTGACTTTAGATACTCTGAAAAACTACAGCAAGCTGGCCAGATAGCCAAGCAATGAAGAGGAAGTACCCTGAGTGATAAAGAGGGCGTAATCTGACTGTAGAGAGGGAAGTATGGAGATGATAGGATGAGAAACTGAAGAAAGAAGGTGTCAGAATGGTTCTGAACTAATCCCAGATGGTCCACAAAGAGGTGCCTTACCTCTGAGTAGTCAACCCCATGATAACTGCCTATATGGTGGTAGTACACTAGACAGGGCTAAACCAGTTGCCTTTGAAATGACCACTGAAAACCTTTAGCAGCAGAACTTCAGTGGCTCTATTGAACAAAAGGGGAGGGCTGAGCACAGAAGAAAAGAGACATGCAGAGCAGGAGCATCCTCCAGTATGCACTACAAACCATTGGGCTGCAGTATGCTCCAAAGAATAATTGCAGACAAGCTGTGTCCTGAGGGGCAGGGAACAGAATATTCCCTCTAAGATTTTGTTCAGAATCTTGCCCTGCTGCTGGGTTCTCTTGCTTCATGCGAAAAATACTTCAGCTAATACTGGTCATGGGAAACACTTTTTTATCATGTGTGTATGAGAAATATCTTATACACTGTATTAATAATTTAAACTAGACTTCACACATTCATCCCCTGTACTCTTCGGGTTTGCTTTTGTCTGGTTTTCTGAACATTGTTTGTAACCCACGGGCCACATACTGAAACAAATCATGTGTCTCTACTGTTGTCACTATCATTCAGTCTACAAGAGGCCTCTTTTCCAAAAGGGTAACCATGTTAGTCTAGTTGAGTAAAACACACAAGAAGTCCTGTGGCACTTAAAGACTTACAAATATATTTATTTCATGCGATTTCATGGGAGAAAATCCTGAGAATGCAGCCTCCATGGAACACATCACCCAAGACATGCAACAGATTGGAGTCAGAGTGCATATGGTATCCCCACAACCTACCCACAGGGCACTGGGGGGATGGAAGCATTACCAGTGAGTGAAGCAGGGTCACCATGTATTGGAGTGCTGGTGTAAGGAACTACTGCATCAACAATGTGGCAAGAGAGGGCACACTGAACATGCTGCAAACAAAGGAAGGATGAGCCAAACAGAAGAGGCAGACCTGTAAAAAAATGAGCCATTGATTTGGCAGACTAAGGGGGAAATTCTGCATGCAGTAAAGCAGACTCCGGGTAACCAGAGTGACTCAGCAGCAAAGGGAAAAAATACCCATAAGAACAAGAAAACCCATCAGTGTAGTAAATTCTACTCTCAGAATTAAGAAACAAGGAATTCTGTAGCACTTTTAAAGACTGGAAAATTTATTTACGGCATGAAGTTTCATGGGAGAAAAATCCCGCTTCATCAGATGCTTTGAATTTACAGAATGGGAGGAAAATAAATGCGGAGGAGTGTGAGTCATAGAATCACATCAAACTGTGAGACCAAATCAAAGCAGTTATTATTCAAAAACTGGGAAACAGCATACAGAGGAAGGTGAGCAGGACCGGCTCAAGGGGTTGTGGCGCCCCAGTCCAGATTTTGATTTGGCACCCCCATCTCATTCATGGAGGTTGAAAAGGGTTTTCCAAAGTGCAAAAATCTCCAGTGTCTGCCTGCAGAGGGATTTAAACTGCACTCTGCCTATATGACTTAAGCTGCAGGTTGACTAACAGTGCCTGAGCTGCTAGGAAAGAGTTGAAGAGGTAGGAGCCAGGCTGATCTCCCGGGGGGCTAGACACCCTTAAGAACTGTCACCTGAAGCCATGTCTGTCTTTTGCCTCACAGTAGAGCCGGCCCTGAAGGTGAGATCAAATCACCTGGTGTAATGAGAAAAAAAATCCATAGTCCCTATTTAGTCCTGAGGTAATGGTGTCAAATCTGCATATAAATTTGAATTCTGTAGTTTCTCTTTGAAGCTTCAATTTCTAATCCATTTGTTTGAGCACAGCTATTAACAAATTATCAACAGAATGAGCAGGAAGATGGAAGTGTTCTCCTATTGGCTTTCAAATGTTGTAATTTCTGATATCAGTCTTGTGTCCATTTAGTCCTATCTGCAGAGACTGTCTTGTTTGTCCAATATATAAGGCAGAGGGAGGGGGCACTTCTGGCAGATAACAGCTTAAATCACACTAGTGGACGAGCAGGCAAATGAGCCCTTGATAGAGTAACTGACTTGATTAGGTCCTGTGATGGTGTCTTTTGTGCAAATATGTGGGCAAAGGTGCAATGTAGTGTGTTGCAGAAATATGTGCCCTCTTTAACGTTTCTGCTATTTGGTCTGTAGTTGCTGGTAAGTATGCGCTTAAGGTTGGGGAGCTGTCTGTAAGCGAGGAGTAGTCTGTCTCCAAAGGCCTGAGGGAGCAAGGGATCATCTTGTAGAATATGCTGTAGACCGTTGATGATGTGCTATAGAGGTCTGACTTGGATGTTGTAGGTTATGACCAGTGACATTCTGATGTATTCTTTCTTGGGCTTCTCCTGTAGCAGTTGAATTTGGGGCCTCTCTCTTGCTCTATCAATCTGTTTCTTCACTTCCAGAGGGGGACCATAGTTTTAAGAATGCTTGATAGAGATCCTGAAGGTGCCTATCTCTGTTTGAGGGACTAGGCAAATGTGGTTATATCTTAGGACCTGGCTGTAGACAATGGATTGTGTGGTCTGACTTGGATGAAAGCTTGAGGGATGTAGGTAGCTATAGTGGTCAGTAAGTTTTTGGTACAGGGTGGTGCTTATGTATCCATCAGTAGTTTGCACTGTAATGTCCAGAAAGCGGCTCTCCCGTGTGGAGTGTTCCAGGCTAAGTTTGATTGTGAAGTGGAAATTCTTGAAATCTCTTTGGAAGTCTTCAAGGGCATTCTTACCATGGGCCCAGATGATGAAAATGTCATCAATGTAGCATAAGTAGAGGAGAAGTGCTCTGGGATGAGACTTGAAGAGTTGTTCTAAGTTGGCCATAAAAATGTTGACATATCGTAGAGCCATATGATTCCCCTTTGCAGTGCTTCTGTCTTGAAGGTATAAATTATCATCATCTCCGAAATGGTTGTGGGTGAGTACAAAGTCACAAAATTCAGCCATGAGGAGTGCTGTGGCATCAGCTGGGGTGGTTCTTCTAGCAGCTTGTGCTCTGTTTTTGTGTGGTATGTTGGCATAAAGAGCTTGTACATCCATAGTGGCCAGGATGGTGTTTTTAAGAATTTCACCAATGGATTGGATTTTTCTCAGGAAGTCTGTGGTGCCTTAAAGAAAGCTAGGAGTAAGGAGAGAGTCCACATATCAAGATAAGCCTGCTTTAAGAATGCCAGTGCTTGAGATGATGAGGCATCCATGCTTTCCTTTTCAATACATTTTCAGTAGTAGATAGAATATCTCTGGTTGGGGTACTGGTGGTGTGTCTGTCTTGATTTATTCCTGTGCTACTTTGGGGAGTTTCTTGAGTGGGTGGTGGATTTCCGTTTTGTATTTCTCAGCAGTGTCGGATAGAAGTGGTTTGCAGAACATTGAGTTGGAGAGTTGTTTATAAGCCTCCTGACCTCAAACTGATTTATTCATGATGATGACAGCACCTCCTTCGAACAATGTCAAGAGTTGTTTCTGAGGCTCTGGACGGGACAGTGTTTTGCATGGCTGAGGTTATGGTGTAAGGGATCTTATTTGTCCGTGATTTCAACCTTTGCATGGTCACAGAAACAATCTATGTAGAAGTCTAATCTGTTGTTCCAACCATCAGGAGAAGTCCATGTAGTATTTTTTTCTTGCAGTATTGGGAGGAAGGTACCTGTAGGTCATTGCATTGTTCATTCATGTGGTGTTAATATTTCTCAAGTCTGGCAAAAGTAGTCCTCCAGGTTACCGCAGAATTGCATTTTATGTGTGGGGGTGGTGAGGCAGAAGGCAAGTCCCCAAGATAGCACAGATTCCTCTGATGGAGTAAATGTGTAGTATGAAATAAATGAGAATAAAGACGTCTCCCAGTGACTCACTGGAATTTCACCAATATAAATCCAGATTAATTGAAAACAAAAAAGATTTTTCAAAATCTATTTAAAGTTTATTTTAATAATATCAGTTCTTAATTTGTGTTGGAGTTTGCAAGGGCTGAACTCTGGAACATTTAGACTTAGCAGTTCATAGCCCCTGCATGTCTAGGCTTGCTGCATCAATTATGAATGTAATAAAAAAAATTGAGTCACAGCCTCTCTTTCATTATGAATTAAACATTATATAGGTCTGAATTATAAATAAAAACATATTTAAAGATCAGCTTTTCTTTGCTATCTGCCCTAAGTCCATTTTTTTTCCATGGTGGATGTATATATCATTTAACAAGGTGCTTTTCCTCCACGTCTTCAATTACAGTATATTATAAATGTTGGATATCTATATTTTCCATTATATAGGCATGACATTTCTTGACATTTTCAACACGTAAAGGTTATTAAGCTTAGAAACAACCTGATCCCCATCAGTATAGCTAGTAGAATTCCTATTTTGTATGTAATACAAGGTCCGGATTTTGCTAGATGCCATTACCTGGATTCTATACCGAAAATATGTTCTGAGTGGTTTCTATATCAAACAATTGCAGCAGGTCAGAAAGCTAAGCTGCCATAAAAAAAGACTTGTCAGAGAGTTGGATCCAAGCACAGATCCCCATCCCCACTGCATGTTGTGTCAAAGTACCAAGGAATTCTAATACACAGGATTAGATGAGACTTTGTGAGGAATGGGGCAAAAAAATCAATAGAGTGAAAAACTGAGAAATTTCAAAATCTCACCTTAAAAAAAGCTTACCTTTCAATTAGGCACCTAAATGAAGTGCCCAACGGCACCCAGCCACTGCCATTATTTTCAATGGGAATGGCAGGGAGAAGGCTACTTTTGGAAATCAGACCTTTTTATTTAGGCAACTAAGTGGGGGCTTTACAAATCTGGCCAAAAGACATTTTGGAAAAATTAGCAAAAACAAAATAAATCAGGAGGAAGTGTACATAGAGAAGCTTTACAATCAACAGACATAGGAGACCTTACAAAGAACACTGGAATAGAATCATTATGGTTCAATATTTCAGTTAAAAGAAAACAAAGGCAGTTCACAACTGTGCACTTCAGTAGACTCCTTCTCTTAGTCTCTCTCACTTGCCTTTTGGGCCTTAGTTTTGGGAAGGTGTGATTGGTGTGACTTCTACTGGGTAGAATAGTAATAAATAAAAGATTGGTTAGAAAGAATTCACAATAGCAGGGAGGAAGATTACAATATATGTTTTCAATAAAAAAGAAGGTGCACATCATACATGGTAATAACAGACTAGATTATTAATCATTTCATGCGCACTTATAATTGCAAGTGTCTCCAATGGTAGTTATGCACAAAATATGGGAATGCTGTTATCATAGACTCTAGATAGATGCTAGAATCACAGAACAATACAGCTAGAAGGGTTTATAAGGTTCAGTTAGTCTAACCCCCTACCAAGATGCAGAATTTGTTGTGTCTAAGCTACCCAAGACCAATAACTATATATCACCCATGGCAGCTAAAGAAAAACCCTAAAATACAGAAAAAAGAATTAGAGATCAATAAAGGCATTGGACTACACCAATTACCTCTTTTGATCTACATATTTGTCCTGTTTCCTAGTTCCTTTCTAGTTTTCTCAAATACTTCATAACCTGATGATTAGTCACATCTAGCCATTGCAATCATACCATTCTTCCTGATCTATTTTTATCAACATTTGACAAATTATATAATAAACATGAAATACTTTATTAATTGGAAAATGTAATTTTCAGTTGATCCAAAATGATCTGAGAATTTGACACAAAAAGGTTTGCTCATTCATGAAATGGTAGGAAGACGAGGAGAAATAGATGGTTATAGTGCTACCGTTGCACTGCTTGACCCCACTTTTTTGTTCTTTAGTCCTGATCCTGCAACTATTTCTTGTCTAAGAAGTCTGACTGACAGGACTAGGACGAGTGGCATAAGTATCTGTAGGACCAAAGATGAAAGGACCAGGTTGGTTATTTTGGATTAATTGAAATGGTCATTTCATTTAACTGCAAAGGGTGGCACAGGATAAGTGTTTTTCATGTAATCTCTTACTTCCCTTTACTGTCTTCCATTTTCCATAAGACTAGCTGTGTGAATTTTCTCAGAAACACTAAAAATTTGTTTTTGTAAGGCAGGCTTAGAAGCTGTGCTTAACAGCTTCTGAAGGGGGCAACTAATCTGCATGGGTTCTGTATTGGCATGAACACAAAGAGCACAGTTAGGTATTTGCATACTGAGTTCAGGGCATAGTGGGTAATGGTATTTGGGGTTAATCTGATCATAAATCTGTCAATATCTGTAATTCTACTGAAAGGAAATATAAAATACTGTCTTTTTATGAAGTGCTACTCTCTGTTTCAAATCTCTGTGGGTTAGTTAAAAGGTAAAAACTACTCTTATTTAAGAAGAGGCTTGTAGGAAAGGCAGCTACATGTTTCAGCCTGAAAAGAGTTGAAAAAAGACAGGGGTGGGTTTTTGAGGCTATTTTGGCCCATCCCCCTATTGCTTCCCCTGTCTAATGATGGCAATGAATAGGCTTCTTCTGAGGCCTTTGTCATTTAGATAGAGGTAGCTATTTGCAGCTACTTAAGAGTTGGAATCACTGGGAGAGAAGCAAACTCTCTGAACTAAATCACTAGAGAGAAAATCCTCTCTCTCTGAGCTGAGATCACTAAGGCGGAGCCAGCGGACAGTAAGAGCAGCCAGCAGTGAGCTGGGCAGCATCAGCGACCGAAGGGCGGAGCCGGTGGACAGCGGGCAGAGCCAGGGGAAAGTGAGAGCAGCCAGCAGGGAGCTGGGTGGCGTGAGTGACCAGTGGTTGGAGACGGCGGACAGCCAAGGGACAGTGCTATTGGATGGAGTGAGTGGCCAGTAGGTGGCGTTGGCAGACAGCTGGTGTAAAAGACACTCCCTATGAACCCTAGGATTGGTTGGGAGCCTAGTTAGCACTGATTCTTCAGATCAGTGCCAGTTTTGCCATTAAGTCCTGTATGTTCTATTATGTGGTATGGGTTGTTGGGAACTTTGCTCTCTACAGATAAGGTAGGTCAGCGCTGATTTCTGTTGTTTGGCTTTTTATACTGTTTTACTGCTATTAAAAGTTCTGTTTACTACACTCAGTCTCGTGCTTGCAAGTGGGGAAGCCTCACCCCTTTGGGGTGCCCAGGAAACAGTGCAGGATTCCCATAAATGTGGGTGGGGGCTTGAGCCTGTTGGTGGTGCTACATTATTGGAAAACCCCTAGGTATAGAACCCGGCCCTTGTTCTGCCAGCCTGCCCTGGCAGAATGGTTACATTTTAATTGAAATCCACTTTCTCTCAATGGATTTCTCGGCAGGCTAGGTGAACTTGTCTTTCTCTTATCTCTGATGTCCCCTATTGGCTACAGATTTTGCAGTAGCTGTTAATTTAATGGCTTGAGCTGTTGCTATCTTTCTTGTAACATGTTAGCTGTACTGCCTCTTGCATTCTGTCATGTTTTTGTTCTTACTGTTTTCATGGTTGCCATCTGCTTGTGACATGCATTTAGAGGTCAGACGTGCTCCCTCTAAAGTCTGTGGGCACCGACTTACTAATTACAACAATTCCTTGAGACACTGAAACTTGGTTAGCAGTTTTGTTCTGATGATGACTTTGCAGTGGAAGGAACTGCTCAACAGTGTCTATGAACTCTTCTCTGAAAGCAAGTGTGATGTTCCCTGCTGAAAACTGGACTGATATATCACCGTATCACCCCACTCTCTCACTCATGGAGTCTGTCTTGCTCTTGCCCTCTTGTGCGAATATTCACTCCTGGATCAGTTCACTCAGTCTCCTGCATACAAGTAACTCCTATTTTGTATGTGAGTGATCTTGGCCAACCTCTTGTAGGCTTCTGCAACTGAATGACCCCCCCAGCTGATATCCCCAGCACCAGATACAACTCCAGGAACTGCTTGCTGTCTTGGAGAGTTCAGTGCTTCCTACTGGCAGGTTGTGGAATTTCCTACACTGGAGGTTTTTAAAAGCAGGTTAGACAAACACTTGTCAGGGATGGTTTAACAGGGGTACTTGATCCTGCCATCCGTGCAGGAAACTGGACTTGATGACCTGTCATGGTCCCTTCCAGTTTCTGTGATTCTATGATTCTACTGAACTCTGCTAGCTTATAGGTTAATCAGTTTATCAATGAAATTCATACACACCAGCTCTATTAGTCTAAGTGAAATCTATGTACACACTCAAACCACATGCACTGCTTTAGATAAAAACAAACAACTAAGTTTATTAAGTACAGAAAGATTTTAGGTGACTATAAGCCAGAGGGTTATGCCAGATTTGATCAGGAAGAAATAAAACAAATTGCACACATTCAACTAAATTTAACATTCCATTAACCTTTCAGTCTATGATGTTATCTTGTCTCACACATTGGCTGCAAACCTTCAGTCAGTCCTCCCACTCACCCCCAAGCCCTGTGGGCAGTCTCTCAGTTGCTTGATGTTACCTCATAGATAGATTATAAGACAGAGCTCCAGAGACAAAAAACACCTCTGCCTTTAACATGTTTCATCATCATCTCTTACAATCAGGTGATTGGCCATGTCTAGCAATGGGCATTGAGCCAAAAGTGTCACCTTATCAGGTGCTCATGCCAATTCATTGGTCCTGTACGCATGCCTTGGCAAGGTGTGAACCCTCACTTTTCTTTGTGTTTGTTTGGATCTATTCAAGACACCTGAGATACACATTTGGGAATATTACATAGAAGAGTTTCATATTTATACATATGAAACTGCATTAAACATTACTATCATAATAATATTCAGTATGTCATGAGCTTCCAAAAACAACATACTTTGCATTAGACAACATATTGTTATAAGCGTGAACACGAATGATACACACCATAAGGGTGTCCATACAGTACAGAGTATCACAGAGAGGTCATGAAGTTCACTGCATAGTAATTGTCACATGAAATACAGGTGTGTGGAGGATACACATGAGTTCCAAACATTTTGGTTCCAGTTCTGTGACAAAACTCTGGTGGGAAATCTTATAAATCGGTTGTTACAAGGAGCTACAATGTGATTTATAGTAGTAAAGACAAAACTTCTGTATAAAATTACTGAGTTATGTATAAATTCCAGCTAAATTAATTTCAGTAAATGAGTCAATATCTCATGAGAATATATTTCTTCTGAGATAAGTGAGTTCTAAATAAATTTGATAATCCAAAAATGCATATGTCTTTATAATCCTAAATTCTAAGAAGGAAGGCTGAGGAAACTGGGGGGAAGCACTTTGTCTAAGGAAGGAAACCTACAAACAACAACTAATTCTATGAACTAATCTCATCCATGTACTGTTTTAGTGTATGTTCAGTGCAGAATTGCCTTTGTTTTCATTGTTCCCGTTGATTAAGATTGCATTTTCTTATTCCTAGTTACAAGTCTTAAGTCCAGAAGAGACTATTATGGTCATCTAGTCTGATGTCCTGCATAACACAATCCAAAAACCCTTCAACTGATAAATTCTGCACAAGCCCACAACTTCTGTTTGAACTATAACACATTTTAGAAATATAGACAAGTTATCACCCAGTGGTGCCTAATTGCATGCCTCAAATTACCATGTTTCAGCATATTCCTAATGCATTTCCTTTATTATTGCAGGCTGTACTGAAGTTGGTGTATTTATTTTATGTCAGCTGTGTTGCAAGGCACTTCATCAGTGATCTGTGAAAACGATTGTTCCTGTCATATTACCACCAAGCTCCAGCAAAAATGTACAGTGTCTGAGCGCAGTCAAAGCTTTCTTCTGATTAATTTTTTTGACAGATTTGGGCTATGTACGACGTCTGTCTTCTTCAGGCTGTTTTGTGTGTCATGGTTAAAAAACAAAAAAGACTATTTTAATTGTATATGCCAGCCCATGGGATGTAAAGACACAAACAAATGATACCTCCCCTCACCCTACTGAATGTGTGTGTGCCTGCAGGTATGTTAATCACAGACTATTTCATCCAGATTCTCATATGCTCTCAGAGGCACAGAGGTGGGTAGGGTTTGATAATTATAAAACTCAATCACAAATGTACCCTTAGCTCCAACATGTTAACTATTCTCCCAGAACGACGCTTCTTCCAATGCTGCATAGATATTTCACACATTAGATCAATCATCTGAAAAACTGTTTATAAAACATGTAGGACACTTTGTTCCCCACTTACTATTTGACTTCCATGTGGTTGAACAGTCAGTAGTTAAAAAATTTATTCCCTTAAGTACATTGAGGAAATACTTGCTGAAGGGGGGGGGTGTCAAATCCTGTCCCCATCTCTCTTGTTTCAGAGAAATCCTTACACAAGATTTTTCCACTGCACTGGGACAGCAGGATTTAGGGATCCTCAACAAGAAAACTGTAGCACCCTTGTACATTGTAACTTACTTCCATAAGACTCTTTTTTTATCCCTATTCAATGGTGACAATATGGAACTGGAGGATGCATCATTACAGTATACAGTCTCTATCCTTCCTGTTGTTAAGTGGGGGTGCAGGTGGCTTGAGAGGTACTGCTGCCAGGGGCTCAAGCAGCCATGGAGCTGCTTCTGTACCAAACTACAGCTGACAGGGTCAGAGACTATTCTTGTACCATGTCTGGTCACTTGGCTTTGACCATGAGGCAGAATTTATCCATTTGAGACAGCATTCTATAATATTTAGCCCAAAGAGTAAAAATTTGTTGGAACACCAGTGAATGACAAATTTCAGAGAGTATTTTGAATTTATCTTCCAGAAATAGTGTTTAGCCAATGAACATGCCAATCACATAGTATGATATTTTCATACAGTGTGACAGTTTAAGTAAATATGAGTAGAGTTTAAGGGCATTTAATACAGTACAACCTACCAAGAACTATACAGGGCATTCCACAGAAAATTTAAAGCACTTCACAGAAATAAATAATATTCACAGAGGAATAGTTCTAAGTATGAGGAACAAACCAGCTCTGTCTGCGATGTGGATGTCAATTAATTTGACTTTGTGGAAGAGCAGGGAGGAAGCACCCAGACTGGACAGACGTCAACCTTCATATGTAACCCTTGAAACAGTACCTCACAAAATTGGTACTTTCTAGAACTCTGTTAACTTATTATTTGCTTCCTTTCCTTTCCGAGGCTTCTATAGCATGCACCAGCTCTCTCAGAGAGCAGTCTGGCATTTCAGTGGTACAAAAGGTGATAATCACTTTTATGCATATGTGCGCGCGCACACACACACACACACACACACACACACACACACACACACACACACACACACACACACACACGCACACACACACACACACACACAGCTATCTCTTCATTACTGTCCCTTCTGTGCTGCATCTCCTGAAAGGTATAGCAGAGAATTAGGCTCTAGAACTGCATTTTAAGGATGAGAATCTAGAATGATGCTATCATAAAATGGCTGGCCAATGTAAATGAAGTAGGTGATTCCAGTTTGGCCAGTGAAGAGGAAGGAACAGCAGCACTTGGGGTTTTAAAGGATCAGGGAGAGCCCCAGGAAGAAATCCCTGAAGGAAGCCAGGAAAAAAGTCTCACTAAGTCAGAGCAAACTGGTTCATTCAGGTCAGGTGCGAACTGCCAGAGACCACAGGACTGGAGGAGGTCTCAAATGGAAACAGATGGTGTTCCCTTGAGGGAGGCTGAAAGCAAGAAGAATAGTAGTAGGGTTTTGCTGGATGGCATTCTCAAGCCAAAGATCTAAGGATACAGAGGGCTGAAGACAGGAGAAGAAGGAGCAGCAGCAAAGAGTTGCCTGCTGGCCCTGGAGAACAGAGTCAAGAGCTAAAGGGGACTGAAGGTAGAAGAGTTGTGGAGACTACCCACTGGCAGCTCCAGAGCAGGAAAAATGAGAGAGTTAGGTGAGGTGAGGTATGCTTCCAGCAGAGAAGAAGTGGAGATTCCCATTTGGAAGAGTTGTGTTGTACTCCAGTGTGAAGGGCTGGGCTGGCTGTCCTGGTGGAGAGGCAGGAAATGACCGTGCCAGAGAGCCAGGACTTGGCCAGGGATGATGAGGTTATACTGAGGTGTGGTTTACTTTATTGTGTTAGAAGTTATATGCATGGGCAGGTTTTCCTTTATAATACATTAACCCTAGAATTGGGACTCAGGAAGACTGTATGGATTGATTCTGAAATGGGGGTGCTCCAAGTAAGCTAATCTATGATATATATTTACATTCGCAAAAACTTGAACAGGAATTTCAACATAACTCCCACTCTGTTTTATAGGAGCAGTGGATCTAGACTCCCACAAATTGCCCGTTAATGATTAGCTGCTAAGTTAACATTTTCCTAAGTGATTTAGGAACCTAACTATCAATTTCAGAAGTTATTTAGGGCACATCTAAACCTGAGCCTTAGGTCGACTTAAGGAAAGCTAAGTTGATGTATAGACTTCTGAGGACACCCTGGTCTTTTATTAAATTGACTTAAGTGCTTCCTTAAGTTGACTTAATAACACCAACTCTTAAAGTCAACTTAAGCCAAAGCAGACAGGGAAAGCTCTTAAGCCTCCATGCCTCCTCCCAGAGTTCCTGGCCACCAGGAAGGGTCTACCTAACACCTGCCAATGTGAATGCAGGCAGTCAACAGGAGTTTTCAACGTGGACTCTCTAAATTGACTTTAACATAACCTCCAGTGTCCACATACCTTTAGGCACTGGTGCACAGAATTCTGAAATATTAGGGATGTGTCAGATGCTAATAAAATGTTGCCATTTCCAGCAGTTGCCAATAAGTGTATGGCAGGTTTGTAGGGCTGGAGTCAGGGAGAAGTACTGTGATGTGCCATCCCTGGCTGTAGCCCTGAAAACCTGCCTGTAGGCAGATCAGAAGCAGAAGAAAGTATGCAGTGGACACCCATGGATCTGCCTGGGATGCCCCCACCCCAGGGATTGGGTGAGCAGCTATCACCAGGACAGCACAGGGAAAGGCACCTTGCAGGTCCATGGCTTCCCAGAGTCCCTGTTTCCTTCAGAAAGCACTGGCATCTAAGTTGCAGCCCCTCTCCCCCCTTCCTGCTACTACTCTGCCCATAGTCTCCCCTCCTGGCCTGCAGTGCTGGGACTCTGGCAGGGATTCTATTCTCCTTTGACTGGTGTTGCAAGTACCCCAGCTCCTTCTCTCCTATGTGATCTCTCAGTCAAGTTAGGTTTGCAGGGTTGTGACAGCCACTAAAGGAACCTCCCAAGCACTTCCCTCCCTGGAAGCAGCTCCATAAACTTGTTTGCATCCTGAACCTTCCTTCCAGAAAGAATTCTCAATAAGCAGCATGTTGTTGCCTATATCTGAATCCCTTTAGCATTAAGGTCAATGGCATGGGGTTGGTTCCCAGAAAACTGTTGCTGTTAACTGGAAACTACTTATACCAGTTGTGACTCTCATAGCCTAGGTAGCCTGCCTGAAAATGCCAAGCTCAGCCAGGCTGAGAAAGGAGACCAGGTTCCCCCTGAAAGTGATGGCTAACACTGAGGCTAGATTCACCTACTAGTCACAAACAATGCTGCTGATTCCCCACATGGGTTATCAAGAAGCCCCCAACATAAATCCACAACCTACTTTCTTGCATTCCAGCCTCTGTCCCCCAGTCAGCAACTAGTTCCAATAAAGAGATGTTATTTAAAACTCTGTTCCATTTACCAAAAAAAAAGTCCTCCTGATCCCCAAAGAGTCAGTCACATCACCAGAATACCTTATAGTTTCATTTCCCACTATCAGAGATAAAACATAACATTCTATACTTTCATTCCATACATTTTGAAAAGAAATTGTATTTAGAAGGTAAGATAGTGCTGAAGTCATAGGTGTAGATGCTTATTGTGCTAGTGAAAATTAGTAAATTTTAAACAAAATATACAGTGTGTACCAATTAAACAACTTCTGAATTAGACATCAGAATTTAGAGAAGGATAAAATACTTATCTTTCATAAAGAATGATGAGAAGCTGTGTGAGCATTATTAATTAGTACAACTATTACAGAATAAAAGTGCTATCATAATGGATCTTTTCTGCATCATGGTATAGGAAGTTAGATGTGGTCTCAAGAAATAACACATCACATCACAGTGGTGTTTTTTTGTTTGGTAACTGTACTATATCTTCACAAGCACACTACAATTAGAAAAAGTGAATATTCATGACAAAAAGTAGGCAAAATTTAATTCTCTTTACTCACTTTATTTGCCTAATCATGCTGTGATAGGCATGAGTAGAACCCATGTGTGGATCTTAAAGATTTGTTGTGGAGGGTGTTGATCACTGCAGAAGTGGAGTTGTGTGCAGGTTGACCTATCACTCTCCGGTGCCTCTTTGAATTGGTGTGCCTGGTTCTGAGGGGATTTTGCTTCTGATGAGCTTTGAGATATTGTGGGGGTTGTTTGAAGACCACAAGGGGGGTGGGTCAAGAAAGATTTTTTTCGGGATACAGTTGTTGATACCACTATTGGTTTCAGTGTAGTGTGGTAGCTGACAAGTAGAGATCTACCGTTGGAGAGAATTTTATTTTTGTATTGAAGTAGATTATCTTGAGGTATTTGGGTTGCTTGTTCCATGATGCAATCTATTTCTCTGTCTTTGTCTGAAGATAGTTTTAGGTGTGTTAAGACTTTCATAGGCTTTCTATTTGGAACATATTTTGTAGCACACGAACCTCCTTGAAAACTTTTTGGACAACTGCCTAATGAAACCAATGATATACCTTGGATACATTAACGTTATTTTCATCATCTGGATGGATGATTTAAACTCCCTTACAGTTCCCACCACAAATTCAATAACAACCACTTGTCCACGAAATTTTCTCTGGAATACATAAACACCTGAGCGTCAACATCCTGGATACCACAATCAGCTTCAACAAATGAAACTCTACAGACAAATGTGTACAAGAAACGCAAGAATCACCACGCATACCTAAATAGATTGAAGAACAAACACAACCACACCAAGATATCTGTTATTTACAGCCTATCAGTCTGAATATGCTTCAAGGAGAATACAGTTTTGAATAGACTCTCACAAAAGAAGTATAAAAGAGACAAAAACACCACATCACCTGTGAGTGGACGCTCTTCGCAAAGTGATAACTCTGTATCTGACCTATCAGTCCTCATCACAAAAGAAACTTGCACAACCCTTTCAAAAGTTGAGTCTAGAAGCTTAATTTGTAATTTGGCTAAACAAAACCAGGAACTGAATAAAGACACTGGATTTAGGAGTTCTTACAACAATTTCTAAACTAGTAACCACCCCTTCAGCTGTTCCTTCTTTCCTTTTGTCCCTATTCACAGAGAGGTGTAAGTGGGCCACTTAACCATGAATAGCCCCTTGAAATGTGTTATCTACTTACTCCAAACCATTTGTTCCACACCTTGTATTTAACTGTGACATCCTGAATATGTTTCCCAGACCTGAAGAAAAGCGCTATGTAAACTTCTCTCTCACCAACAGAAGTTAGTCCAGTAAAAGATATCATGTCACCCATATTCTATACATCATATTATATTTAACAGCAAGTTTATGTTTTAATTTGCTTACTCTGAATGGGTTCATTGCTAGCAGGGACTCAAACAGTCCAGCTGGTGCCTAGCACTACTATCTAAGACAGAGCAAGGCCTCTGGTGCAATTTGCCAGGGGGAGGGGGGAATCACTGCTTTGCATTTATATTGTTTAAAACATGTAGTATAACAAACTGAGTTAGCATAACCATGTCAACATTTAATACAACCCACTCACTTAAAAGAGGCTTTATTTTCTCCTGTGGTCAGTGTCACTGTTCACAACATTCACCTCCTACTGTAAGGGAATCAAAGCAATTCATGCACAAGGTGGATAGTCATATGTGCTAAGACTCCTTCACTTTTGCCTTGTCTACACTGACAATTCTGTATCAGTCCCCACAGACTGATGCAGCAGGATTGATTGAACAACCAGTGCAGACCCACTCAACCAATCCCAGAAGTACTGTGTCTTTGACACTGTATCTCCACCCCTCCAGGAAAAGTAACACTGAGTCAAAGAAAGAGCACCTCTGGTTGATGCAGTTGAGTGAAGATGCAATAGAAAGTGGGAGTAAGTTGCTCAATGGGAGATAAGCATTCCGCTGAACATAGATTGTGTATCTCCCATTGACTTAACACAGCAGTATAGAACAGGCCTTGAATTCTGTGATGGTCAATCTCAAGGCTCTCTTAGCTTTAATTGACTGGAAAAGCAGGTCTTGTGTTTGTTTCAAGCTCCAGTGTGTCACATAGAGATGACAGACTGTAAAGGGACAATATGGCTGCCACCAGGTGAGACAACATGGCCACTGGACACCTGTCCATCAAAGTGGAGCCCAAGGGGCGGCGCAGGAAGTATAAAAGCCAGGCCAGGGAGCTTAGTCCAGCTCTGGCTGCTGAAGAGGATGGATGGTTCTCTTGGCTCCTCAGCCCTGGCCACTCCTCCGGCAGAGGGAACCCATGGGCCTCCACCCCAATACCAGGATGGATGGCTTGGGCCCCCCATGGCAGGTGCTTGTGAGGAGGAGCCAACTTCGCTTGGGGATGGTGGGCAGACAGATCCCTGCTGACCCTGTGGTCGAATCTATGGCCACTGTCAGGGACCTGAGCTGGGACACACTGGAGTAGGGTACACCTGTGTCTCCCCCCCTTCTCTCCCCTTCCTATAGATGGCGCTACCTGAAGAAGGTAAATCCCAGCACCTAAGACCTGTCTGACCGCTGGACTTGTCTACACTTCAACCCCAGAACTAGTTGATTGTGTGGCCGGCTAACAGGGCTCGGGACTATTATTAAACTGCCCTAACTTGGACTATAGACTGCTAGTCTGCCCCACTGAGGGGCTGAGACATACTGTTTTCCACCCTTCTCTTTCAGGAAGCGAAACTATCAGACATCTTGAGTTGTAATTGCCCAATGCAACCATCAGGAGGCGCCCTCTTGGTGGGTCGAGCATGGGACTCGCTAACACAGATATATACTGATATTTATATTTGGATGTTCTAATATTTGTATAATATAGCAATCCAAATTTTAATATCAGCTACCTCTAATCTTAGCCAAGTTCCAAAGGGGCAGCCATGTTAGTTTAGTAAAGCAAAAAAAGCAAGGAGTCTTGTGGCACTTAAAGACTAACAGATTTATTTATCACATAAGCTTTCGTGGGAGAATATCCCACTTTGTCAGATGCTTTGAAGAGGGAGAACTTACAGAACTGGATGAAAATAAATGCAAGGGAGTGTAAGGCTTGGGATTAGGTCATACTGCAACAGCAAATCAGAGCATTTGTAAGGATTCAAACTTTAGGAAACAGCATACAGAGGGAGGATGAAGCCAAATTACCTGTTATAGTGGAAGGAGAATCCATAGTCACGATTCAGCCCTGCTTTCACACAATTTAATTTGCACATTAATTAAATTTCCCCTGTTTCTCTGAAGTCTTGATGTCCCATTGATTTTCTTGATGACCATCGTTAACAAGTCATCAATGGAGTGATCAGGAAGATGGAACTGTGCAGCAACTGTTTTTTTTGTGTTACGATTTCTATCAGTTTTATGAGCATTAAGACGTCTGTGTAGGCTCTATCCTGTTTGTTCAATGTATAAGGTGTGGGGCATTTCTGGCACATGATGGCATAAATCATGTGGATGGCATAAATTATGTGTTAGTGGATGAGCAGACGAAGGACCCTATGATGGAGTAGCTGGCTTGATTAGGTCCTATGCTGGTGTCTTTTGTGCAGACATGTGGACAGAGTTGGCAGTGTGGTTTGTTGCAGGGATATGTGCCCGCTTTAATGTTTCTGTTGTTAGGTCTGTAGTTGCTGGTGAGTATCTGTTTAAGGTTCGGGAGCTGTGTGTAGGTGAGGAGAGGTCTGTCTCCCAAGGCTAGAGAGAGTGAGGGGTCATCTCTTAAAACAGGCTGGAGGTCCTTAATGATCTGTTGTAGAGGTCTGACTTGAGGGTTGTATGTGGTGACCAGTGGTGTTCTATTGTTTTCTTTTGTGGGTCTTTCCTGTAGTAGGTGACTGAGGGGTATCCGTCTGGCCCTGTCAATCTGTTTCTTTACTTCTCGTGGTGGATGCTGTAGTTTTAAGAAAGCTTGATAAAGATCCTCAAGATGTCTGTCTCTATCTGAGAGATCGAAGCAAATGCGGTTATATTTTCGGGCTCAGCTGTAGACAATTGATCATGTGGTGTGTTTAGGATGGAAGCTCAGTGGATGTAGATAACTATACCAATCAGTAGGTTTTTGGTATAGAGTGGTGTTGAAGTGTCCATCCCCAATTTGTACTGCAGTGTCCAGAAAGTGGATCTCCTGTGTGGAGTGTTTGAGGCTCAATTTGATTGTGGGGTGGAAATTGTTGAAATCTCTGTGGAAATCTTCAAGACCATCCCTGCCATGGGTCCAGATGATGAAGATGTCATCAATATAGCTTAAGTAGAGGAGAGGTGTTTTGGGATGAGACTTGAGGAAATGTTGCTCTAAGTTGGCCATAAAAATGTTGGCATATTGTGTGGCCATGCGGGTACCCAGAACAGTGCCACTGATTTGGAGGTATAAACTGTCCTCAAACCTGAAATGGTTGTGAGTGCAAAGTCACAAAATTCAGTCACAAGCTGTGCTGTGGCATCATCTGGGATGGTTCTTCTAATAGTTTGTAATCCATCCTTGTGTGGGATGTTAGTGTAAAGAGATTCTACATCCATAGTGGCCAGGATGGTGTTTTCAGGAAGCTCACCGATGGATTGAATTTTCCTTAGGAAATCCATGGTATCTTGAAGATAGCTAGGGATGTGGATAACATAGGGTCTGAGAAGGGAGTCCACATAGCCAGATAAGCCTGCTGTAAGAGTGCTAATGCCTGAGATGATGGGGCATCCAGGGTTTCCTTTTTTATGGATTTTAGGTAGTAGATAGAATATTCCTAGCTGGGATTCTAGTGGCGTATCTGCCTTTATTTGTTCCTGTGCTGCCTTTGGTAGTTTCTTGAGCAGGCATTGTAATTCCTTTTGGTATTCCTCAGTGGGGTCAGAGGAAAGAGGTTTGTAGAATGTTGTGTTGGAGAGTTGTTTATAAGCCTCCTGGTCGTAATCCAGTTTATCCATGATGACAACTGCACCTCCTTTGTCAGCCTCCTTAATGATAATGTTAGAGTTGTTTCTTAGGTTGTGGATGGCATTGTGTTCCACATGGCTGAGATTATGGTATAAGATTATGGTAAGATTATGTGAGATTATGGTGTCCACAATTTCAGCCTTTGCACAGTGGCAGAAACAATCAATCAATGTAGAAGTCTAGTCTGTTGTTCTGACCTTCTGGAGGAGTCCATGAAGAATATTTCTTCTTGCGGTGTTTGGAGGAAGGTACCTGTGCGGCACTGCATTGACCACTGGTGTTATGGAAAAATTCTTTGAGTCTTAGATAGCAGAAATAGTCCTCTAGGTCACCACAGAATTTTATCTTTTGTGTGGTGGTTGTGGGGCAGAAGGAAAGTCCTCGAGATAGTACAGATTCCTCAACTGGAAACAGTGTGTAGCTTGAAAGATTAGATCATTAAGGACCTCCAGCCTATTTTAAAAGATGACCCCTCATTCTCTCTAGCCTTGTGAGACAGACCTCTCCTCGCCTACAGACAACCCTCAAACCTTAAACAGATACTCACCAGCAACTACAGACCTAACAACAAAAACATTAAAGCGGGCACATATCCCTGCAACAAACCACACTGCCAACTCTGTCCACATGTCTGCACAAAAGACACCAGCATAGAACCTAATCAAGCCAGCTACTCCATCAAAGTGTCTTTCATCTGCTCATCCACTAATGTGATTTATGCCGTCATGTGCCGAAAATGCCCCCATGCTTTATACATTGGACAAACCAGATAGATCCTACACAGACAGCTTAATGCTCATAAAACTTATTTCAGAAATCATAACACAAAAAAAAGTTGAGCACTTCCATCTTCCTAATCACTCCATTGATGACTGTTAATGATGGTCATCAAGAAAATCAATGGGACATCAAGACTTCAAAGAGAAACAGCTGAAATCGAATTAATGTGCAAATTAAATTGTGTGGAAAGCAGGGCTGAATTGTGACTATGGATTCTCTTCCCACTATAACAGGTAATTAGACTTCACCCTCTCTCTGTATGCTGTTCCCTAAAGTTTGAATCCTTACAAATGCTCTGATTTGCTGTTGCAGTATGACCTGATCCCATGCCTTACACTCCCCTGCATTTATTTTCATCCAATTCTGTAAGTTCTCCCTCTTCAAAGTGTCTGACAAATTGGGATACTCTCCCACGAAAGCTTATGTGATAAATAAATCTGTTAGTCTTTAAGTGCCACAAGACTCCTTGCTTTTTTTTGCTCTAATAGTAGCTATACCCCCTCAACCAGCAGCAATCCTCCAAATATCTCCCACCTTCTTTAAGGTATTTTCTCAAATGTACAAGAGAAGTAATCTTGCATTATCCTTCCTTCTTTGGAGTGACTGGCTTCAACAAAACAAGAGTTGATAGACGTTTGGGCCCTAATGACTTTACTTTTTCTTTCAGAAAGTACAGCAAACTGAACCCTGCTTTCTTCTTCCTTAAAATGTATAGTATGGTCAGAGCAGCAGGTTATCTGCTTGCCCCCAATTCAGCAGCAATTAATAAAGCAAAGCCTTTTTCTTTTGATAAAGCTCACTAAATCATATGGCAGGCTGGGACCAGAAATACCTAACACTATCTTGTACAATAAGTAGGAAACCTAGAACGGCTAAATGTATTTATTTGTTTTTACTTAGAAACTAATCCTGATGGATATGAAACATTACTGAAAGAAACAGACTCACATTTCTGATTAGCATAACTGGAATATTAGTAACAGATTTTCAAAGCCTCAGAAACCTATGTTCTTGTCAACTAAGGCCTATTCAACTATGTCTGTCAATGGGTGTGAAAAACCCACACCCTTAAGACTTGGTTAAGGCAACCTAAGCCCCAGTATAGATACCATTACTGCAGAGAGATGGAAACAGAGCTACTGTCTCTCTAGGGGTGGATTTACCACACTGACAGAAAAATTCCTTCTGTTGTTCTATAGGATAGTGGCGTAGCTATAACACTGAAAGCATGTCATGTAGCTGTAGCCTGCAGCTACATTCAAAATTGTATGCTGAATTGTGCAACTTTTTACATGTGCTATTAAAGAGTCTATTCACCATCAGTAATTTACCCATACAAGCAACCAATTATGCTGTAGCTAATTGCACACACACACTTTCGCCTACAGCCTGAGTTCTTGTTTTTTAAATGAAAACTTATCCTCAGTCTATTACATTTTGTGGAAAGCAAAGTTAGTTTTGTGCTTAAAAAATGTATATCAGTAATTAGACTTCAAATAAGCAGAAAATATTCCAGCTCAAACTAGGATTTTTATCTGTGTGATGTTTTGATTCAATTGGAAGTGTTTTTTTCCTCCTCCCTAATCAGACAAACTACTAATTAGTGAAAAGTGTGCACAGGGGAGATAACCCAAGATGAGTACCCTATAATTACATTAAATATTCTCTGTTTGAAGCAGTAAAACAATGCAAAAGGCAACATAATTCATGTTAGGCAGAATTTCTAAAACTACTGGGTCAAATTCAGCCTTGGCATAGCTCCACTGAAGTCAATGAAGTTCTACCAGGGACAGATAAAGCCTTCTATGTGCTAGTATGAATAATTTGTTAGCGCACTCCAATTCAATACATGGTTTGTGATTATTCACTGATTACATTAATTAAAGTTGACAAAAAGCCATGTGTGTGGTGAAGTGAATCAACCTAATCAATGAATTCATTGTTATGGATTATGAAAAACCATGTAATCATACAGACATTTTATATAGTTGCCTGTATTTGCTATAATAAATGGTACATGAATTCTAAAAAAATGTACAAGCAGCAAGGTCTAATGAACTCATTATAGAAAGGGGTACCAAAACTGCAAAAGCTCAAATTCCAACTGTGTGGTGTTAGGCAAAACATTAAGTATAGACTATGCCATTTAAACATTACATTCAGGTCCTAGTAAGAGATGGTGCAGAGCTCCACTGCCCATGGAGTGCTGAGAAGCCTTTCACAGAATGTCTTTTGGAGCTTGTAGACACAGTTTCCATGGGCCTACTACCATACTCATTTGAGAGGCACAGCTCACTATTCCAATTTGGGGTGCCAGGTACCCCTAGGCCCCAAAAAAGCAGAAGAGCCATTTCCCCCCACCCTCCCACCACAACTGCATGACCCCAAGCCAGCCCAGCAGCTGCACCATGACCCCTAGTGCTGGCAGGGGTGTGTGTGGGCAGTGCACACTCCCTCCATCCCTCCCTCGGGCTGAACGGGCCTGATCCAGGGGCTGGGGGCGAGGCAGCCTCTGCTCAGGCCTGGAGTGGCCAGGTTGAAGTGGCCTGAACTCCGTGGAGCGGGCCTTTCTAGGGCTCCACCTCCACAAGCTGCGGCCCTCTGTCGGCTGCTCTTGGGAGGGACAGCTGGTTGGGGGTAGGCAGGGCAGTGCTACTCCACCCCGCCAGCAGAGGGAAGGCCAGAGGGAGAGTGTGCCACCCGCATACCCCCTGCCAGCGCTAGGAGTCCCGGTGTGGCTGCTGGACTGCTTCTGGCACATGCAGTTGTGGTGGGAGGGTGGGGACACCCCCAGTGCCCCTGATTTGGCCATGATGCTGGGGCCAGCCAGGAGTCCCCGGAGTATACCTGGCTCCCTGGAGGAGATTGCCAGGGAGCCAGAAGGGGACTCTCAGGGACCCACAGGTGGCTCACTGAGCCTGCATTGCTGATCCCCACCCTAGGGGAAGAAGTAGGGAGTAGCCCTTGTACCAAAAGTGCAGGGGATTTTGGTTTGCATTGATCTTACATGGGCTATGGAAAGGAGTTCAGGGGAGCAAATTGTGTCTCCCCACCAGCAACACACAGGTCACCTATTTAAGGGCCAGGAAGAATCCTGGCCTCAATATTATTTCTGTTTCCCCATATATTATAAAAAGACAATGATGCCTGATTACCTGACAAAAGGCTTAGGAGAATCATATTAATGTTTGTATAGCATTTGAGTATGTAAAGTGATATTTATATTTCAAGCAGCTCTGAGTCAATCTCCAACCCCAAAGCTTCTTGAACAAAATCCCTCTGGCTATTAAGTTCCTCTTTATTAGAACTGGTAAAAGCTGAGCTCAAAGGCCTGGGAAAGACAGGTTCCTTCTTTATTTTTCATAAACATTTATATAGCATAACTTGGCATGGCATTTTATAGAAATTAGGAAGGTTTCTCTGGCCCTGTGTGCAGCCCCATTTAGACACATATATAGACAATCAATAAGGATACACAAAGGGGGTACAAGACAGTTACAATGGATAAAATTGAATCATATTGAGTAGTGATAGAAAAATAAATTCTTATAATTTTCATTAGATGCTGATATAGACCAGAGGAAGGAGCAGGCAGAGCAGAAGTGGCAATGCTAATTCAGTGGTTCCTCATGGAAACCCTCAGTAAAAAGCTTTGACATATACCTCCCTAAAATTTTGTAGTAAGGAACTTCTTTTCCAACTACCTCTGAAAATTCTGTCCTGCATCCAGACAAACCCTTCTGGATGAAAGCTGTCAAAACTGGTATTTCTTGCACAAAGTTTCCATTTAGCACAAACAGCATTTTCAAACAAGAAACCTTTTTTGTCAAATACTTCCAACAGATTCTATTCACAAGTTAAGGCGACAAACTCTTTTCTTACCAATGTCAATCACCAGCTCTCCTACACACAGATTTAATATGTTCTCAAGGATCAGCATCCAAAATCCACTCAAACTGTGGCTCATACCAAGTACATATCAGTCCTGTACTAAGTAATTTCCTGGGTGCTTGGTATATAATATCAGAAATAGATGGACATCATAACATCATTCTAGGGCTGCCTGAAGTGGTGAGTCCAGTTTACATAAAAACAGAAACCACAAATATTTTTTTCTTGTGTGAGAGAGAACAAATGCCAAAATCAGGATTCCTGTTCCTTAACACTCAAGTCCAGATGCCTGAAGCTTCTAGTGTGATAATACTGCCCCCACACAACCTCAGGAGCTGCTTTTTCTGGGATTGGGCTATTCTGATTGCCTTAGACCCTCCTTCCTTTAATCAGTCTCACTGGGCCTGCCAGTATTAAATTATGGTAATTATGCCCTAGTCCTTCTGCTTAATTCATCATTAAAATAACTTTACACAGAACTAGACTATGCTTTCACCGTTACCCTAGCTTTCAGCAATGGAAAATGATAGCCAAATTTTGTTCCTGAATAACTGAAGGAAAAAACCTCTCCTGAAGTACTATGTGTAATACTAGAGATGGGACTAAGCCATAAAATTGAGGACAAGATGTGAAACTGACTTTCCTAAATGTTGAAGGATATTCAGATTTCTGTTCTTGGTTTGAGTTCATCACTGCCATAAAATTATTCTTATTCTCTAAAGGTTTCCTAAAACATAAAATCCTTTTGATATGGCCTTTCTTTTTTAAGCTGGTATTACAATTTACAGTTTTCTTCCAGAAAGAAATTACATACCCAAATGTGTGGAACGGTGACTATGCCTTTGAATGAAATGTTACATTTTACTTTACCTAAACAGAATCATCTTATCTTTTTCCATCAGCCTACAAATTTGTTCCAGATTAATAACTGTAAAACCAGCAAGTCAATCACTTTTTATCCTGGGTAACAAGTTCTTATCTAACGTTTGCCTTGTAGATGTAATTTGAAAGGGAGAATTTTATTAACATTTTGGCTCATGGAACTCAAGAAATGCAAGGAGTTTTGATAAATATTCGAATTTCCCTAAGTGATTATATTGTTTCCTTTGTAGCTCTCTATCTACCTGAATATCAAAAGTAAGAAACTGGAGAGTAAGTGAAATAAATACAATTTTATGATTTTTTTACATAGTATGTTCCAATGTATTACAAGTTAAGGAAATATCTGCAAACTACAACACCTTAACTAAACAAACTTTTTGAAATTTAATATTCCCTGTAAAGCACCACATACCAAAAGTATGTTAAAATAACATTCATACTGCAAAACCAAACACGTAGTCAAAAAATGCCAGAATTAAGCTTGTTTGCGTAACCTTACTTATGCCTTTTATGCATGCATTACGACAGTTTTTTAATTACATGATCACAGATTATTTTACCCCACCTCATTCATTTCACCATCCTCTTAGATGGATTTAATCCCTAAATAACTTTCAAATATCCATTATAATGACATTTTTCTCTAACACCTTAGAAATTGCCATCCTGATGCCTTTTAACAAAATCCCATTTAGAACCAAGAGCTCCCTTTTAAATTGATAAGAGGACCTGGGAATATGCTGTCCCAGCAACTCTGTGCTAATAGCCTTAATCACTTTTTGCAGCATCTCATCCTCAAGCAATAGCTCTGGCCATCACACTCCACATTTTGTCTGAGACTGGACAGGTATTTAATCAACTTGACACATAAAAATATAGCTCTGGACTGCACAGCACTGAACTTTTGTCAAATCCTGCAGTGTAAGTGTGCAACCATCAAATCTCACTCAGATTTGTATTCTATTTGCAAGTCATACATTTGTAGCTAAAAAAAAACATCTTTGTATTTCTTGAGGGAGCTGCCAGGGCTGTTTTAGAAATGGCAATAGTGGTTTATGATTCACTGCAATTAACAGAGGCTTTCATTAAACAAGCACAGAATTTCTTACACTTATGAATTAAGGTCAAAGCCTCTTTCTCTATCTGAGCATACAGATACTCAGTTTTTGTTAGCTCCTGAGATACACAAGTTTTGACCAAACTGTTGTGAGAGAAATGTGCCAATATGTCCTTTGAGGTGTCCAGGGACAGTTTAGTTTTGTTCTGCTCACTGTTTTATTATCTCAGGATGGGAACATCTTTAACTCCTCCAATTTCTCAAACTCTTTAAAGAGATTTGCATCCTATTTCCACTAGACATTTTTTCACAGTAGCCTTGTTTCAAATGGTGAGATTATATTCCACCAATGTCTCCATACAGTTTGTCATTCCAAGGAATCTTTGCATTTGTTTCAGCAGACATGATTTCTGATGGTTGTAACTGTACTTGGCTATCTTCTCTCCAAAGTATGTTACTTCCATTACATGGAATTTATACTTTTGTTTGTTCAGCTTTGGCCCAGCATCTCTGGATCTTTCTCAAGTTGGTTAGATCCTTTGTTCATATTCTTTTTCTGGCCTCCTCATGCCCCAAATCATCATCATCTATAATTTGGGCACCCTCAGAAACCCTTTTTTGATGGTATGCACCAAACCTTCTCATACCTACCTACCCTCTCCCAGCCAGCTCCTTGTGAGCTTTACTCCATAATTTGAATACTTCCCTATCTCCTGGAGATATCCTTACATTCTTCTGTTTTGGTCAACTGCTCTTCTAATGAGTACACCCTCTAGATGCCGCCAAAGGCTTGAAATGTTTTTTTTTCAACCCAATAATGGGTGCTCTTTTCCCTAGCACTATTACCTATTGTATCTTCTCAAATGTTACATTACCATCCATTTATTTTACATAAGTGTTAAACGGGAATAAGATCAGTACTAACAGCCTTAAGTTTTAATTGTTTACCTTCTACCTTTGTTTTCCTTTTAGTGTTAGTAGGTTCTAGCAACACACTGGTTGGTGATCAACGCTCAACGGACAAGTAATAAATGTCCCAGTTGCTGTATACTGATAGTTCAATCATCTCCTGCTGCAACATGTACATTGCTCCTGTGAAGAACTTATTTGAGTTAATGGTGCTGTTGCAGTCCAATTCATCCATATACTGCCGGCACTTACAAACTCTTGCCAAGTAATTTAATCTGTTACATTCCTTATATCTTCTTCCTTATGCCAGGCATTGTACTGGTTTACATTGATTGTTGCCTCATTTGCAGGTGTGTGTATTATCTTTGCTGGACTTGAGTATAAACTCTGCATTTCTTCCTTCTCAGTTGTCTTTTCTTGTACTAGTTTTCATTATTTTGTCTAAGTGACAGCATCCTGTTTATCCTCTGCAAGTGTCAATTCTGGATGGAGTGACTGCCTCTGCTGGGCAATTTTTAATTGCTTTATAAAGGAGTAATGCTGCTCGATCTTCCATTAGTCTCTCTCTGAGTTTTCTGTGCTAGATGCCAATCCCAATCTGTTTGCAATGCTGAGTGTCACAGTGCCAAACATTTAGTGCCTAGAACAGAGGTTCTTAACCTTTTGTCGGTTGCAACATGCAAGGCAGTGTATTGCTACCCTACAAGACACACCAGCCCACCCACCACCAAGCTGATTCCGGCCATCTCCCTGACTCTCCATGACACACTGCTGTGTGCTGACACAGTAATGTGTCCCATCACTGGGGTTCAGGACAGCTGGCCTAGAAAAATCACAGGAACAACCTTGATATGAACAAAGCCTGAGTTAGGTGCCTAGGTTTTCTATAAAAATGGGAGAAGGAGGCAGTTTAGACTGCAATCCACAAAAAAGTAACATAAGTGGCTCCCCACCTGACTGAATCAGTGGAAGATGACAACAACAAGGTTGTATTCTATACTCCTCTCTCAGAGATAGGCACCTAAATCCAGGCTGTAAGGAGGCACATATCTCTGTTCAGTGATCAGTGAAGAGGAATGAGCTGCATGGAGTCAACCCACTTAGGGTATGTCCACACAGGTTTCTTATTTTGAAACAACAGAGCTTGTTTTGAAATAAGAAATGGCATGTCCAAATGATGTTCTCTCATTTCAAAACAACAGGTTTCCGTTGTTTTGAAACAAGAGCCGTTGTTTTGAAATGACTTAAACCCCTTCTGCTTCGAAACAACGGTTATTTCAAAACGAGTTGTTTCGAACCAAGCACTTGTGTGTGGACATAGCCTTAGGTGTCTAAAGCATTTCTTGCAGCACTCTATTAAATGCCCATTTCACTCTACATCTACACAAAAGGAGAGGATGTGGTGGTAGAGGGTTTAAACAGGTCTCTCACCTTTCAGGAGAGTGCTCTGAGCTTTAAACTATAAGATATTCTGGGGTAGGACTCCCTCAGTCTCTCCTGTTGAAACTGTTCCACACTGGATAGATAGCTAAGTAATCAATGGGCCAGAGAGAGATAAAGTGAGTAACTCTGTAGCCCAGGGGCTAGGACTCCCACTTGGGTAGTGGGAGATCCCATATCCATTCCCCCTGCCCCGATCACACTTTCATTATTTATCACAATAGGAAATCTTCAACAGGAGAGATCATGGGAGCCCCAGATAAGAATGTCCCACAACTCAGTTGAGAAGTCAAAAAATCTTCTCTGTCACTGTGGAAAAGAGAAAGAATAGAGTCTGGTTCTCCTACAACTGAGTCTGGTTCCTAGATAAACATCCTACCTACCAGAATGAAAATTACAAGTAGGCTAGGAAGGACTAGATTTTATTGGTAAATGCCAATATACATAAATTTCTCAGTGTACACACACACCAACAAAAAGTTAATCAATAACAATTTGAATTCACATACAGGCATAAGAAAACGCTGCTTGATAAGTTATTAAAGTTACCTTAAAGGATATTTACTTTGTATATTTTGACATCTGAGGTTGACAGTTTGAATATTTATAGCATGTTAATGACTAAATTTTGAGACTCAATATTTTGAATAATTGTGATCTCTATTTCCTACTGCCCTATAATTCCATATAACTCTGAAAATTTAAATGATTCAAAAGAGAAAGAAATGCTTAAAAAGAAACATAGCATTCATTAAAGTTACAAAAAAAAAAAAGAAAAGAAAAAGTAAAAGAAAAATTAATTGAATTCTGCTAAGCTAGGTTATCAAGTGGGCATCATCCCCAGTACCACCACCTCCTCCTCTTCAGTTTTGAATGGATCCCAATCTGACAGGCAGTCTCTGAATATACCTAGGCATTCACACATTTTCTTTCTTTGGTTTGTGAATTGCCCTTGGGCTTAGACTGGAGATAGCCATCCATAGCTAGAATGAGGCAGCTGGGCATTTGCTCAGAGGCAGATGGAACAGTAGAACCTAGAAAACTTTCACTCTTAAAAATTAGGTGATTTTATTAAGTTATCAAGTGATTTTAGGCACTTACAGCTTTAGAGAAGTTTTGTGGACCACAGTTAAGTCAAAATTGGAATGGAAGTGACTAAATCTAGGATTCAGATTCTTCAGGACCTTTGTAGACCCCATCCTTAGTGCTTAAGATGTTTGCAAAATTCATTTGGAAATGAATATGCAAAGCAGCAACAGCTTCATAGAATCCAGCCCTGACTCTGACTGAGAAGCTCAGTCCTTAAAGGTACAGACCCTAATGTCTTTGCCAATATACAGCTGCCCACCTATTAATCAAGACATACCTTTGAAAACAGATCACATTGGTGCTGCATGCCTATTTCTAGCTATTTCTTTCCAAGATTTGAGTCCTATTCTGGTGACATGTAGGTTTGTAAAGATGCTGTAAAAGCCTGGAGAGGGAATGGACTTCAGCATTGTAATACTTGAAGTTTTAGAAATAGAGAAGATGAACTAGGCTTACAACTGTGTACTGCTATTCCCTCTGCGAGGGAGTTAATGTCATCGTCAGGATGTTAATGCTACTCCAGGGAACATTATTCACTACATCAGCTCTCTTTTGCAAAGTTACATGCTGATTTGACAGTGGAATAAATTTGTATCGGGTTAGGAACACCATTTTGTACTATATCCAGAGGGGTAGCCCTGTTAGTCTGCATACAGCAAAAACAACGAGAGTCCTGTCCTGTAGCACCTTAAAGACTAACAATTTTTTTCAGGTATTAGGTTTTGTGAGCTCCAACCCACTTCCATCTGTCAAAGTAGGTTGATACCCACGAAAGCTTATGCCCGAAGAAATGTGTTTGTCTTTAAAGTGCCACAGGACTCTCATTATTTTGTACTATGCATTGAACACAAGACTGGACATGCTCAAAGACAACCTATTGTCCACCTTATAGACAGTTTCTCTCTTCAGGAAAAGTGTTTGACATCTCTTGAAAGGACAATCAATGAGAAGACATCAAGACTGTAATCTGGAGCCATCATCTTCGTTTATCTCTCAACTGATGACCCATCCACAGGAAATGATAGTTTTCCTAACAGAGAGCCCATAGGTAGGTCAGGCATGACAAAGGCAGTGAGTAGAGGGGAGAAGGCCAGGAGCTACTAAGGGCAGGTCCATCTATCAGCTTGTAGTGGCATAGCAGCACCAATGCAGCTGCACAGCTGTAGTACTTCTGGTGGAGATGCTTAAGGTGGATGGAGAGAAACCTCTCATGGTTACTTAATTCTGTCTCTGTGAGTGTCAGTTGCTGCACTGGTAGGAGAAGTTCTGTTGCAGATATAGCACTGTCTACTTCAGCACTCGCAGCACTCAGGGGCTTGGATTATTCACATCCCCGAGTGATGCAATTATACCAGAGTAATTCTATGGTGTAAATTGGGCTGAGTTAAGTTCAGCAGAGAGGCCTGACTTAAGAACAAGTTTCTAGCCATTTCCACATACACAAAGGTTCTTCAAGACAGGGTGGGACTGTCCCCAGTCTGACACACTGACAAACTTTGGATTCACAGAAGGGGTGAAATCAAACAAGGGGAGAATGAGAATCAGAGCTTTGTTTCCAAAGATCTGTAACTCTTGAATGCTTTTTAGAATACAGCTTCTGTGGTTAGAGAAATTTCATGGTGTCCCTGGCTTTTCTATCACATTGTCCTCAAAGGGGATAAAATAGAAAGTCCCAAGTGTAAGCAACTTGCAGGGAAGTCGTAGTCTCAAACACTGATTTGGGCAGCAGTGTCTCAATCCCACGTGAGGAAAAGGGTCAGAAAAGAGGTCTGATCTCATGAGCATGCCTTAAGGTCCTAGATCTGAAAATGATGAAAAGGATCTATCCAGACCCAGTTGTCTTAGAAGCACATGACTGGGTACACTTATTACTGATTAATGATTGCATGAACTGTGCCAAATTGTAACAGTGGTTTCCTGAACTCACTATTGCAGCCAAACGGGCTTTCCATCACACAATTTCAAGGCAGCATGATCTTCACAGAGAGACTGTCATTGGCTAAATAGAAGGAAAGAACATGTCACCATTTCCTTCTGTGCAGCCACTAACTGCTCTGAAGGAAAGAAGAGCATCTGGCCCTTAATAAACAACAAATGCAGCTTCTCTGTTTGTTTTCAGTCCAGCTCTCTCTCTTTAAATTCATTGTGATTGGTGAGGCGTTGGAAATGTTTGCAGCATAATAGCACTCTGACTTGAACTGTTAGAGCTTTGGCTTATAGCCTTGGCTAGTTTTCCAGGTTGGGCATGTGCTGTGTTATGTTTTGCCAAGTTTGGAAGTGATCTCAGAGTGTGTTTAAATTTGTTTCTCAGTGGTTTTTAAACTTCTGTTAATTGGTGTGAAATTTTAAATAAGTTATATTTAGAGACTGCTTCACTGTATTTAATCTTTAACACCACCTCCATAAGAATCTTGCACCTCTGCTTTGTCATATTTTAAGAGTGTAAAAATCAATTGTACTTACATATGGGAAATATACAAATGGATTTTAGATGTGCTTCATTCTGGTTATGTTGATTTTTTTTTAAACTGAATTAATGGCTATATGCTGAGGCTGCCCTACTCTGGGTTTTTCCTTGAGTGGTAAATATCTCAGTGGAGACTCTGACTCCCTGTGTTCTTTTGTTTCTGCTCTGCGTGACTGAGTATTGGCTTTGCTATGGGTTTCTGCTTATCCAGCTTGCCTTGCAAGGTGGTTTCATGAATGTGCCTAATTTGCTCTCTCTTTGCTGGATTAAAGCACTGCTCCAACTTTGCTTTTGCCAGCTGGAATACTGAGGGGAACATTCAAAACAGTATATGAGAGTAGAGCAAACCGATTTTGTGAATAAATAACAGGATTTGTTCTTTTACAGTCAAACAACTATTTTTAAAATGGATCCCCAAGTGCCTGATTAAGTAAAACATGCTTTGAAGCATCATGGAAGCCAGGAAATCTGAGATGTATTATATGCATGCAAGGTTAGCCTGGAACTCAGTGGAGGCCTTAACTAGGCAAGCTGCAAGCTGTTAAAGCTGGTTGTAATGTGAAACAGAAAATGCACATGTAAACAGATGTTAAGTACCTTTAGCCTACAGATAAGTCTGTCTTCAGTTCAAGAATTAATACATTTACTTTAAACAACTAGAGAAGTTTGCATTGGATTTTACTGGAGCAGTATTATTGTATAACATTGGTTCCCCTCCATCAACAGGAGCTTAGGAGACAAAGCTATAATGACTTCAGAAGCAGCAGCGGTAGAGACCTAATGAATGGAAGACACAATAAAGATGACTTGATGTAGAAGCTGGGGGATGTAGAGTATTCTGGAAAGGTAACAAAGTCCTTTATTTGTAGGTAACACTGCCCGATAGAATTGATGAAGGAGAATATCCAAGGTCTGGAGTTGCAGTTAGAAATGGCAGGTTACTTACCAGTAAGCGTCCTTCTTTGAGATGGGCTGCTCACATATATTCAGAGTTAGATGTCTACATGCCACAGCACATGATTGGTCAGAAGCTTTTATCCTTAGCCTGTGAGAGCAGGGGTGGCTGCCAATGCCCCCTCTGGCCACTCCTGTGGCTATATGCATGGCCCCAACCTGATCCTCCGCAGTTCCCTTCTGGTTGCCAACTCCAAAATGTGGGGATGGTGGGAGGGTCCTGAATGAATGCGAGTAGCCCATCTCAAAGGAGGACACTTACTGGTAAGTAACCCATCATTCTTCTTTGAGCGCAGCTCAGATACATTCAGAATTATGTGACTGTTAGCTGTATCGTGGACAGCAGGCATGAATTGGAGTCTTCCGCCTTCAGCACAGCTGTCCCCCCAGAGGCAAGCTCAAAACCTGGAAGAGTGCCTGAGAAGTAGGCAGGCTGTTTAGCCTACGTGGGGGATATTCTGTAACTCTCAATGTCCCATGAGAATGCTGAGCAGGGGAACAGAGAGGGTTAGTGTGCCACCTTGTCCTAGGGTGAGGCGTAATGTTGCCTATGCTACACTCTGGAAAACCCCAAAATGTGGGAAAAGGTGGGGGCTGAGATAGAGCCCTGCAAATCCACAGATATCCACATAATATCTGCATCCGCAGATATAACACAGATATCCGCGGACTATTTCATGTGGATGCAGATTGGATATGGATCCACATATTTTTATCTGCACAGTGCTAGAGCCCTGCAAATAAGTGGATATCCACAGATATCTGCATTATATCCACATCAATGGATACAACATGGATATCCACAGACCATTTCTTGCAGATGCAGGTTGGATACAGATCCACATATTTGTATCCATCCAGGGCTCTAGGCTGAGGGACTAGGAAGCTTATTAGCCCCCATAGAGGGAAAAATGTCCCTTTTTTTTTTTTTTTTTTTTTTTTGCTGTTCTAAGGGTGCTTCCCAAGGAATCACTGAAGGGGTGCGTGGTCTCCCTTTGGAGGTGGACACAGATATTGGGCCCTGCTAATTGTTTCAAGGAAGGGGCCAATCCATAGCCAGTAAGATATGACTGACAAGAGAAGCGAAGGCTTTTGCACAAAAAGACCAGTGAAGGAAAAGTGTCACCTAACTTTAAAGGTGATCCCTCACCCACTGGGCCTACAAGAACTCCTTCGGCCCTTCCATTTCCAGTGAGATAGGAGTTACTGAGGATGAGGGGAAACTCTGAATTTGGGCTGTTCCGTAGAGGTGACAGACTGTCTCGTGCCTCTAGCAGTGAGGGTTATGCACTGGCCTATCTTGCCCCCAGTAGGTGGAAAGCAGCACTAAGACCTTCGAGTATCACACAGCAGGGTAAGAACCGCTGAGAGAACAAATGATCTAGCGGGGTGGTTTCTGCCATGGAAGGGGTCAAGGCAACAGTGGGGTAACCGTGGGAAGCCAGGGGTTAATGTTGACGTCAGTTTCCCCATGACAATTGCGTCCTCCTTTATGTTGCTGCAGCTGAGGTAGATGAGGCCTACACTGCCCCCATGGTGCCGAGATGAGAAGGAAAGGGGAAGGGGAGGGAGAGAGTTCATGACCTCTAGGCATAATTCTAATAGATTCCTAGGTCAGTACTTCTATCTGGTCCTTCTTCAGTGTGGGAGAGAAAATGGAGTGACAAAGAATGGTTTATGAGGAGGAACCCCGAGAGAATGGCAAGGTGAGATGAAGCGAGTTTCCATCTCAACCTCTCCTTCTTCCATTGGGAGGATAGACACCTCCCTCTGCTTGGAGGTGAACCAAAGTGATGGAGGAGGGTTTGTGAGAAGAAATCTTGAGAAACCAGATAAAGGGGACAAGAAAATTTTCCTATCTCTGTCCCCTCGCTTTCCATTAGAAGGAAGCAAGTGGATTCTGGGACCTCAGGGTCATGACCTAGGACAGTGGGGAAGAATCCCATGAGGAATTGAGTAACTTGTGAGATGGGGAATATGGCCTGTGACTTGGGGCTGGCCTTCACCTAAACCAGGAATCCTTTCTGTTCCATAAGCAAGGGAAGCCAGGAGGTGCACTAAAGGAAAAAAACACCCCTTAAACATCTAACGTGAGTGTTCAGAAGGTCAACGGTCCCTATCGTCCCTAGGCATTAGAGTAGGATGCCCCATAGTTGAAAGGGGTAGGGGTTTGGAAACATTGAGAGCCTACTACATATGAGGCCAAGGCCTGGCCACGAGGTGGACCCGGGGATGTCTCAAGGAGTCTTCTCCGGTGTCAGAGATTTAGAGCCCTTATGGTGTTCATTATCTCCTGTCACAGGAGGTGGGATCAATGAGTTGTCCCCCTCCCACATGCCTGTCAAAGCGTGACCTCCTATGCTCCCTCTAGTCAGAGTCAAGGAGATTTGACACCTTCTCCAGCAGACATTAAGGAAGCTGAGGAACAGGGGGGGGGGGGGGGGGCCCCAGGGACCTTCAAAAGTCCCTTTGCCCATAGGTGAAAGAAGGGATGGGTATGCTCATTAAAGGGGAGAATGTCCATGTCAGAGCTGTATGCCCCAGACACCCAGCTCACGAGTGTCAGGAACAACCATTCTCCCATGGCATGATGCACCCATCCAAAAGTCAAAGAGGTACTGCCTAAGATGGGGAGGTGGCCATCCTGAAGGCAGGAAAAACACCCTACCAATATTTAAATGGGGGGGGGGGTTCTCTCCACTGAATTCCCGTTAGGATCCTGTGGAAGGGAAGAAGTAGGTAACCTTAGTTGGACAGGAGGGAGGGAGAATCCCATTGGCTTTTGCTCTTGTGAAAAGAAGAGTAACTCTTACTGGAGGGTAGAGGCAGTAAGGCTGAACAGTCTGGAGGATAACGCTAGAGGGGAAGCGGGGATCTAGGAGTGCTACTGAGGAATCCCTATGTATGAATACCACAGGGTTTTCTGAGGTGAGGGTAAGGGAGAGAAGGTCCATAGGCAAGATGACGCAAGGGACATGGACCAATCAGTGTCAGGGTCATCCAGTCCCTGTTTACTGTCAACAGAGGCTGATCATGGTGCGATAAGAATAGGATGGGAGGGGTAGTAAATTGCACATCACAGCCTGAGAAAAGAAATAAAAACCCCACAAAGAAAACAAAGGAGCACCATTCACCTCATAGTATGGTGGAGAGTGGCTCCACTGATCTGTAAGGGTGATTGGAGCTATCTGGATTGTTTGCTGCTCTATTCCCCTTAGTGGTGGGAGGGATACCTGAAAGAACCTTGGGAATCCAAACATTGGGCCATAAGAAGTTAAAACGGCCCCACAGAACATCTATTGTGCCCCTACGAGATTAGTTATGGGAATTGAAAGGGCCAAATTGTGGCCCCTCCCACTGGACATGTGTGCCTCTTTTTATGGCATTCTGACAATGACTGGTCCAAGCTCTGGCAAATGCCGGGGTGGATTCAGAGGTATTTCCCAAAGGATTTAGTTGTCAGAAATTGAAAGATGGAGAGATGACGATTTGAGGAACGTGTGAGAAAAAAACATCCTATGCCCCACTAAACCTTGGGGGAAGTTAAGTGGACAGTGTAAGAAAAAACAGGTAATAATGTGGGTGCGATTTCACACAAGTGCCCGGGACTGGTCCTCAGGCCAAGGACTGTCCCATTTTGAGGAGTAGAGAAACCTGTGGCTGGGCAGCTGCCCCTCTAGTTTGAAAAGGGGGATATGGAGTATCAGAAAATTAGAGTTTCCTGCCCCTTAGTTTTAGATGGGCCCTAGGTAGGAACCCCGCCACCAACTTCTGAGGGGTTTGAGGTGGATTGGCGAAATAAGGGGCAGCAGCAGCAGAATAAGGTGGTTGGCCCCCAGAGCGGGCCTTCACCTAAGGGTCCCTGTCTGCTAAGGGGAGGATTCTCATGGCCGTAAGGAACCCAGGTTCCCACGAGGTTGGTCTTGCTCCTCACTAGATCGGGAGCGTCTAATCTGATGCCCTTGATGATCTCTATGAGGATGTGGGCTAGAAGAACTACTAGGCATTCACAATGGGAGGTTTGATCTGAGATTGGAGGTCTGATCTGAGGTCCCTAGCACCATGTAATAGGAAGTCTGTGCCCTCTGCAAATAAGAATTGTCCCTTGAGAGGGAGACCTTGTATGGCCATCTTGGGAGAGGCCTGCCTCCTGAAGCCACACCACCTGTTTCATGACGATGGCCGAGGCTACCCCCCAACTTGCTGTATCTATGGCATCCCATGCAGCCAGAAGCGAGTCCCAGGATGCCAGAGAGCCCTCTTCTAAGAGAGATTCATAATCTCTCCATCTTCCTGTGGAAGGAGATCTCTAAACCTTCTCAGAGAGTCCTAAATATCAAGGATGTATCTTCTCACCAGAGTCTGGTGGTTAGCTATGTGGAGCTGAAAGGCAGAGGTTGAGTATACCTTCCTGCCCAAGACTTCCATTTGTCTCACTTCCCTGGATCTTGGCATGAAATCAGAGGAGGGTTGTATCCCATGCCTTAGGGTGGCCTCAAACACCTGGGCACTTGGACTCGGGTAATAGATGAGGAAGGGAAAGTCCTCTAGAAGGACCTAATGTTTGTGGCCTGCTATGTCAGACACTGGAGAGATGGAGGCAAGGCTTTTCCAGAGTGATCTGGCAATGTCATGCATGCTGGTGTGCAGCAGCACTGCTATAGTGTCTGGGAAGGATGGTACCCCGGGGTGAAATGAAGGGTCCAGGTCACCCCTGATGGGCTGGACCTCTGTGCCTGCATGAGCGGTTACCTGGTGTAGGGGATCAAAGTACAGCGAGGACACCATGGTGCATGACTCTGGTCTGGGGTTTAGAGCCCTATCTGGGTTTATATGTATGGTCCAGGGCTCTATGGTAATGAGGGGAGCTCGCTATGAGGGTACCTCTCTTGGTATGGACCATTCATGAGGTTGGTACTGATAGGCGCTCGGTGCCGGCAATCTTTCCTGGACTCATCTACTTCTCCTGGATGGAGTGATCTCCTTCAGACTTGGGAAGGGAGAGCTTTATCGGAGCTCTTGTGGAGGGCTTGCCTCAGTGCCAGGATGGGTATTTGGTGCTGGAGAGGTAGTGGCACTGCAGTGCAGGGGGGAAGCAGAGTGTGACCTAAGGCGCTTTGGGGTAGGGCCCCGAGTGGTGCCTACTGGCTCCTTTGTTTCCTTTTGCAGCACTGGGGAGCTCGGCACCGTACTAGGTGCCAGGGAGTGGTGCCGTCCAAGTGCAGTCCACTTGTCTGAGAGAAAAGCAGGCTCTCTGCTTTGGAGGCTTGCAGGGGTAGGCATAGGCAAAAGAAGAAGAGCCTTAGCCACCTTGAAAGCCTCTAGAGTGGTAGGGATTTACACCGTCTCCTGTCCCTAGTGCTGAGAAGGGCCCGGATATGGTGAACTGGATCTGCGTGTGCGCTTCAGTACTCATGTCAATGCCGACCGCACCGTCTTCTACTCCTGAAGGGAGCGGCGCTGAGAGGACTCCGGTGCAAATCTTGCATGTGGTGCCGGTGCCAAGGGCAACCTCGATTTTCTGGGATTAGCTGCCGTGCTTGGTCCAGGGCCAACACACAGCACCTTTGCTCCCTGTCTTTCAGCATCCTTGGTTTGAAGGACTGCCATGGAGCAGTCGGTAGCCTGGTGTGACTCACCCAGGCACCGAAGTAACTTTTCATGGGGGTCGTCCCACGGGAAGGCCTTGCCACAAGAAGTGCAGAGTTTGAGAGCTGGCATCTTAGGCGACTGTCAAGAGCAATCTTCCAGCTCCAAACAAACATGTTCCATAGAAGTACCGGTTCTTGGCGGAATGATGTCCACAAACAGGTCCTCCAAACTGAACGAGCGGCTCACATACAAATGAATCAACAGGCACTTGCATTCACAAGGAATAGCCGTTCTGACACCGTTGCTGAGGGCAGAAAAAGGAACTGGAGAGGATCAGGGTTGGGGCCATGTATATAGCCACAGGAGTGGCCAGAGGAGGTATTGGCCACCATCCCTGCTCTAAAAGGCTAAGGCTAAAAGCTTCCGACCAATCGTGCACTGTGGCACATAGACCCCTAATTCGAAAGTATCCGAGCAGTACTTGAAGAAGAAATATAGTTGAGCTTTCTGACATTCCCCTCTCAGAATCTGGTCCAGTGTGCCACTGTGACACCCTGATCTCCACTCTGAACCTGACTTACACTGCTTTGCCCGGAGACCACTCACTTCTGAGTCAGTCCACATCAGACTCCTGCATGTAATCGGTCCCAGGAAGTGGGGGTGCACCCTCTGGCCACTCAGGCAACAGTTCCCCAGCAAGCACCCCCAGCTCCCACATACCATTCTGGAACCCTTTTCCAATCACTGTGGACTCACAGACCCTTCTCTTTCCATTTGACATTGAAATGGATATGCCCAGCCTCTCTGATTCACACCCTCTAAAGTCCGCACTGCTTTAGATAAAACAAACACTAGATTTTAAGTGACTATTACCAGCACCAAGTAGTTGGATGGTAGGCGATAGTGACTGTACCTAGAGTCCTAGACAATGAATCTAGGCAAACCCAAGCAGAAACAACTTAAATGCCTGTATATAGGTGCAAATAGGTAGGGTAACAAAAATGGAGGAATTAGGACTACTGGTGCCGGAAGTGAAATCAGGTATTAAAGGGAGAATAGAAACATGGTGGAATGGTAGTCATGACTGGCATATAGGTATTGAAATGTGCATGCTGTTCAGGAATGACAGAAATAAAAGGTAAAGGTGGTGGAATAGCACTGTATATTAATAAAGAAGTAAATTGTAAAGAAATGAGAAGTTATGAAATGGAATCAGTTTGGATCAAAAACACTTTAGGGAGGAAGAGTAACAAATTCCACTGGGATCGTGCTTGGAGTCTGCTATGAACCCCAGGAAGTGATTTGTATGTGGATAGAAACTTCCAATATTTTTAATCAAGTAAATGCTACTAGGAATTTTGTGATTATGGGAAACTTTAATTTCCCAGATATAGACTTGATGGCAAATCCTATTAATAAAAGGTAGGGTCCAGATATTCCTAGATGTTTTAGTCAACAGATTTCTTCATTAAACTGTCATCAAAACAATAAGAGGTGCTATTGTATATAGTGAAGATCTCATAGAAGAGCTGATTGTAGACGATAACCTTTGTTCAAGTGATCATAAGTTAATTCAGTTCAACAAAACTTAAATATAAACAAAATAAGTCTGCAACTGGCATCCTTGATTTAAAAAGGACTGACTTTAAAAAAAATGTATGGGGAGTAGAGTAAAAGTATTTAGGAAAGGGGACAGGACTGAAGAACAAGGATCTGAAAATGGAAGAAGCTTGAAATTAAAGTCAAAGTTGCAGAAACTAAATGGCAATTGCTTCCCAAATGAAGGAGAAAAACTCACAGGAAAGTGTTGAGCAGGCATCTCAAACAGGTGATTAAGAGAAAGCAAAAAGCCTTCCATAAGAAATGGAAGAAGAGACTGATCACCAAGGAAACATACTTCTTGGAGGTCAGCAAATGTAGGAATAAAGTGAACTGCCAAAAGTGAAGCAGAGATGGATCTTGCAAAGAAAATTAAAAACAGTAGCAAAGGTTCCTTAGCCATATAAATAAAAATAAAAGAAGTGAGACAGCTAAAGACTGACGATTGACTGGACATCATTTCCAAAGAAAAATATTGTAAGCTTTATGTCCAGGTATTTTTACCTTAGTCTCTCAGTGTAAGTGGGAAGGACAATGTGCTTCCCGATTCAACCTCTCCTTCCCCTGCTCATGTAGTCCTCATTCTGAGCCCTCCTCATGGGGTGTACCTACAGAAAGCCCTGCAGTGGGTCCTTGTAAAGGGGATTAGTCTCATATAGGTAGCTGACCTCCTTTTACATGACAGAGGTGAGATCTGTGGACAGAGGGTCCTCTCTACAGAGTCTTTCAAAATCCATTATCAGACCTATTTTATTTTGCATTACACAAACACCCAGGAAAGATACTGTGTGAGCTCTAACACTGTAAGACATGTTCTCCACAGAAACAAAATATGAGGGTTACACTGCTGACTGGAGACCACCGGTGCAATCCTGACTCTACTGAAATCAGCAGTCAAACTGCCACTGATTTCACTAAGGCCTAGGTGACTCTCGGAATTACTACATCTTTGTTCTGATTACTGGGTCCTTAGCACTGCCAATTTTTAGTGGAAGGTTTCCCCAATGAAGTCTGCAAGAATGATCTCCTTGAGGTGAGCAGACCTCAAGTAGTATCCACTGAATCCATCCTCCTCCTATTATTTCCCTCTATATTCCTTCATGTTTTTGGTAACTCTCTCAATTTATTCTGTGTACATATTAGAAATACTAATATTGTGAAAGGCATTCATCGTAAATCATGCTGGCTCCTTAAATTAGTACCCCATTGTAGAGAAGTCAAAATGACACAATGCATCACATTAACCTGAGAAAGAGATGTTTGGCTTTTGATTTAGTGAGCTGGTGGAGTGCATTAAGTGGTGTAGTGTCAGCTTGCTTCAGTAAGTGGAATAGAAAAGAAATTTGATTACCATATTTTGCTTTCATTGCTTTCCTCTATCACAAAGAAAGGAGAAAAGAAAGCTGCAGTATTACATTTCAAGGTACAAACCTATGACTTTTGGGGAAGTTATGAACTTAATGTTAGTGCAGCTGAGCGGTAGAAGGCTGACACTAACTGAAGAAAGTAAAAGAAATTAAACATAGTCCCAAATGAGTAAAGGGGTCTGGAGTTTATTGTTTTAGGGTGGTAGATTTTAGAGACAGAAATAGACAAATGGATAAAATCTCATTTGTTTTTCCACTGTATTATCATAACAATGAAAATACAAAATTCAGATGTAGTCTTGCAAGTACTTATGGCTGAATGCAGTATTTAACACTGGGAGGAGTACCCTTTTAGGACTGGGCCCTTAAGAAAGCAATTAAAGATGTACCTGAGAGCTTGACTACAATCAGATATGCTTCTGAATCTATGTAAGGATAATATTGGGGAAAATGTGGTATTTTTTGTTGCTGTATCTGAACTCAATGAGTAACATTGTATTTTGCTCAGCAAATATAATATTCACAATGGCGTGATCTTATTCAGATAGAAATAATTGTGACCTCCTGAGCTATGTTAGCTATTGGAAGCCATATGAAGCCAGGGCTTCACAAAAGCTCAAGAATAAACAAATACATTTTTAAAGATCTTTTCATGCTAGTTGACACAGAGCTGCTTTTTGAAGAGATTTCCTATAAGAGACTTGGCACACAGAAGGCACCAGCTCTAGCCAGCCAATCTGGTTTCTGCCTTCTTCTTTCTTGCAGGAGCAGTCCAGCAGCATGAGCTCTGTGCTGGTACTCCACAGCCCACTGAAGTTACCATAGCCCAAAGAAATCTTATTTTTTAAAAACATATTTTAAACAGTAACAATGAGTAACTATGAGAAGCTTAAAATCCTTCTTGCTGTATCAGGGTAAGAAAAACACAGCTTAATCTATAATGCTGTTTTATGATTCATTCTTTGTTTTTGGTTTTTCCTACCCTGTAATTTTTTTTTTCTGCATGTAAATTTCAAGGTGAACCACAACAAGGTAGCTAGCTCAGGGAAAGGACTGTTTGTTACTACATGCTTGAACTTTACAACAGCACAGGACCGATGATCCTGACAGAACCACTAAGAACTTCAGCAGTTTCTTTCCTTAATTCTTTGTTTAAACAGCTGCACACTATGTGTTATCCTATGCTTGCATTCTCTCATCCTGAAATTCAGTATTTCACTGAAGTAATTGTATAGGTGAATTCACACTGCTTATACAAATAACCATAAAACAGAAAAGTAGTGGACATAGAAAGCTAAGCTGAATCAGCAAAGCCTTCAGTGACTGTCACATAGTATCCCCATTATGTACTATCATGATTTATGGAGCAATGAAAGTATTTCTAAATGGCAGATACCACACTTGACGGCTTTCTATGTTAATAATACAACAGCTGGATTCCATATAATATACACTGAATGCATGTTTGCCTCAGCTTTTTTAACAGCAGTGCTATATGATTCTTTCGGTTAATTATGATGTAAAAGTCACTGAAAATTTAAAAATAAAAACACATTACAAAACAAAAACTTGACTCTTGGTAATGCAGTGACTATGTTGGTCTGAAGGGACTCCACTGAAAACTAAACTAGTCCCAAAACATTTAAAAGCAGACAAATTCATAGTTAAACCATGGTTTGTGAAGTACTACATTGATGTTCCAGACATATTGTGTCTCACCAATTTCCAAGTCAAATTCGCTGAATTTTTAACTGAAAATATTTTTTTTTTCCTGGAAGTCCTGCAAACAAGCATTAGGCCTCAAGAGGCAAGCCTAGCTTCTTTCCATCTCATCCATCACTCCAAGTAACAGATTTTGCTAGCCATATTCTATTCTAACTCACATGCCTACAGTGATACTGATATAGCCCACTGGCTTCAAGAGGTTAAATATACATTGTGATTTTCAAAGTCTGTATTTCCTTGTTTTTAAGTTAACTGAAAAGCATGATGTGTGGAGCAGCACACAAGGCAAGTGTGAGATATATGAACTTATGAAAAGTGTGTGCATCGCTGTCTAGCCTTCACACACCTTGTAGCTCTGAACTGGACATTCTGCAAAACTACACATACAGCAGAACTGTTTGGAAATTTCCCACAAACTTTACATTTCCTGTTCGAAAAAAATTAAATGAAATGTGTCATTTCAGGTCAGTTTTGCGGAAATTAGAACATTCAATTTTTTTAACTGACACAGAAAGTTTCATTTTGAATCAATTCAGCAAAACCCTTCACTACTTTATGGCAGTTGAGGTTCAGGCACTGTCTCGCCTACAGGTCAGAAAGTCTGGATGATTACATCTCCCATAATACAAAGCTGATTTTCCTGATCAAACTGTATAGTTCATTACAAAAATCACCAGAGTATGCTCATCATGGAAAGCTCAGTTCAGCCAGGGAGCTTGCCTCATAGTAAAGTAGGGGAGCATCTGGCTTCCAAACGACTCCTTAAACCATAGTCTCTAACAGGCCTGACCAAGGCTTTCTCCAGTTTACCACACCAACTTTTGGAACAACTATGCTAAATTGCAAATGTGTTACCGAATCAGTCTGGTAACTTGTCACACCCTGATGATTAAGGAGTGAATATTTTTGACAGTATGCTGCTGCCTCCCAGACAGTCTTTCAACAGCATTAAATCCAAGACACCTTTTTTAAGTTAAAGTGTATGGTGATACGTAAATTAGTCAAAATATGTAAATTAACTTATCGGCTATGTTGTACAAAAGGTCACTCAGAGATATACAAAAATGTGAAACTTGGCAAAACCAGAGGAACTGGCTGCTAAAATTTCTATATCTCCCTCATTTGAAGGACAAATGCTTCATAAACAGAACACACATACACATGTGTTTGTGCAAAGACAAGGTTTCTTAAGAAATAATGTGACATTATTCCCTTACTCTAAAAGCATAATAAGCCCAGATGCTATACTACTGTGTGCTTCTCTGCACTGTACTACCTGACCAAAGCAGTTGTGTACTGAATAACCTCGATAACTGCCAGCCCCTTAAGATGCCAATAGCATACTAAATATACTACAACTTACAGGCAAGCACTGTAGATACTTTGCCAGCTAGGCATCAGACGCATGGCTAAGGGAAAGATTATTTTACTGAGGTTTGGCAGGAAATAGAAAGGTTGCAGATACCCTAAATACAGAAGCTTAAACACTTAGGCTATGTTTACATCTAAAAGCTTAGTTCAGACTTGCTTAGTCTGAACTAAGCAGCTCAAAGTTAGTTTGAACTAACCGCCTTTTTTTAGTTCAACTAGTCAGCTTTTTTTAGTTCAAATTAACTTTTTAGTTCAAACTAAAAAATCATGGCTAGTTCGAACTAGAAGTTAGCTTGAACTAAAAAAATGCAGTTAGTTCAAATTAACTGCTAGCTCAAACTTATTTAATTCAAACTAGCATGACTACATTGTGCTAGTTCGAGCTAAATTTCAAAATAAGCAGTTAGTTTGGACTAACCAACCGAACTAACTAGTTCAAACGAAGCTTTCCTTAGTTCAAACTAAAAATATTTTTAGTCTGAACTAGGCAAAGCCTAGTGTAGATAGGGCTCAAATTAGTTTGAATTAAGGCTCCTAAATTTGAACTGATTTGCTAGTCTAGACATAGCCTTAAAGTTCATGTAAACAATAGCATTTCCTGTCTGGGGCTCAGGACATTCCAGTTGAGAATCAGGGCTCTTCAGACCCAGTGCCTAGGTTGCCGTCTCTGGTCCAGTTGCTATTCAGGAAAATAGGAGCTTGCAGAGTTAAAGCCAGGCTCCGATAGTCTCTCTCATTAGGTTTCCTGCTCAGCCTCTCCTGTTTCCCATTAAGTCCCACACTGACTTGCAGCCACCTGTGAGGCCCAGCAACACAATCCATTCCACATGCAGTTCTGTACATGGATCTTGGGAATTATTTCTACCTCCAGTTTCTCTAAAGCTCCTGGGTAGCCATGCAATTGCCATTTCCTGTAAGAGCTTTCTGGTTCAGGACCCTTTACTGATCAGGGGAGGAAGGGGACTTGCAAAACTAGGTGCTGGAGCTTGTCCCACACATAGCTGCTAACACTGAAATGTGGTGAAAAACTCTATGACAGTTCTTATCTGGTGAGGGGTTCAGGGCATGAAGAGACATTGAGGGCTTTCTGTTTCAGTTCCCCATATTTTACACTAGTATGCTCCTTTTCCTGCGATGATGGAGATTTAGCTGACTGCCCATTTTGGGATCGGGAAAGGAGTTTTTTCCCTGCATAATAAAATTGACAAGCTGCTTGATGGGTTCCTGTTCTCCTTCCATTTGGCATACAGAAAATACCTGGTTGGTAGGGAGGAACACAAAAGATAAGTGTCCCCACATTGGCAGGTTATAGTGAAGCTGGTGGGTTAAGAAACATCTGATTGCGGACCTTGGAGCCCAGTGGGCTGCTTGGGTGTTTGCCTTGGGCACGCATGCAGCGTAGCATGCCTCTATACGGCTATGTCTACATATGCAATTTTAATTTGGATGTTCTAGTCCAAACTAAAGAAGTCCGAGGTTAGTCCAAACTAACATTGGGCTAGTTCAAACCAACCATGGCTTTTTAGTTAGAACTAGAATGCACAGCTAGTTCAAACCTTTTAAGTTTGAACTGAGCCTTAGTTCATGTCTTGCCTATGCTTCGTTCGAACTAAATTTTGAACTAAGTGCGGAAGTCCATACGAACCAGGGGTACTTGTTAGTTTGGACTAAGCTTTGCCTAGTTCAAACTAAGAAATTTTTTAGTTCTGTCTAGGCAAAGTCTCGTGTAGCCAAGGGCTACATTAGTCTGGACTAAGATTGCTTAATCTGGACTAATTTGGCAGTGTAGACATAGCCAAAGTGGCATAGTTCATGATTTCACTCATCACACCCTGTCCCATTTAACCTACTTAGGGGATGGGAGAAGCAAGAGATCAGGACCTTGATAGCGTCTTTTGGCAAGCCTGAAGTACAATTGGCATGGCCATGCTCAGCTTTATAGCACCCTTGGAACTCACTGAGAATGTCATGGGAACCGTCTCATTAGGTATCTGGGGAGTTTATTCTGGTTAGGTAAAAGTTTAAAATAATGTTGTGGTATCCACATTCTATCACATAATGATGTCTGCATCTCAATGTTTCAAAGGGGCAGCCGTGTTAGTCTAGTAAAGCAAAAAAACCGAAGAGTCTTGTGGCACTTCAAGACTAACAGATTTGTTTATCGCATGCGCTCTCGTGGGAGAAAATCCCACTTCGTCAGACGCTTTGAAGAGGGGTATCTTACTGAATGGGATGAAAATAAATGAAGGGGAGTGTAAGACTTGGGATGAGGTCAAAGTGCAACAGCAAATCAGAGCATTTGTAAGGATTCAAACTCTAGGGAACAACGCACAGAGGGAGGGTGAAGTCAAATTACCTTTTATCATGTGAAAAGAATCCATAGGCTGAATCGTGACTATGGATTCTTTTCACATGATAAAAGGTAATTTGACTTCGCCCTCCCTCTGTGTGCTGTTTCCTAGAGTTTGAATTCCTACAAATCCTCTCATTTGCTGTTGCATTATGACCTGATCCCATGTCTTTAACGCCCCTGCATTTATTTTCATCCTATTCTGTAAGATACCCCTCTTCAAAGCATCTGACAAAGTGGGATTTTCTTCCACAAAAGCTCATGCGATAAGTAAATCTGTTAGTCTTTAAGTGCCACAAAACTTCTTGCTTTCAATGTTTCTATGTGCACATTAGCTGATTTTTCTCCCACCTTCCTGCAGTTTAGTTTGAAATCATGTCACTGTGCATAGTTGAACAACTTGATTTTCTAACAATCATTTTTATCAGCACTTAGGGGTCATCAGAAAAAATAAGCTCTAAAAATAATACTTTATGCCAGTGGCATGCAACAGCCTCCTAACATTCAGAGATACATTAAAGTGAGCAGTTTACTTCAATTACATGCTTTCAGGACCATGGCAATATCTTGTGTAATTGTAAGTTACATATGGAAACTAGAATTTCATCTGATCAGTTAAGAGACGAAATGGAAGAGATGAAGAGGAAAAAACAGAGAATGCTTGCTGCAGTCTTCTACTTAAATGAAAAATAGTTTGAAAGTAAAAAAAAAAATCATAGCACTTCTCAAAATTTTCCCATGCTAATAACTTATCACAGGTAACATAAGCAGAAGAAAGATCTTTTTTATATGATTTGAAAAGTAGACTAAAGCCCTGTCAATCTGTGAGACATTTTTGAGAATATTTAGGAATGTGTCTCAGATAAAGAAGAAAAGAACTGAGAGCTCTGCAGGAAGGAGGATGGGGAGAGGAAGACAGACAGACACACAGACAAATTGCAGTTACCCTCTATTAAATCTCTGTGAATTCCACGTAACCAGTGTGGTATTTATTAACACAAGAATGTCAGCTTCCAGTTAACAAGATAAAATTATATGTTTTAGTAGAATTGAAAGAAGTATGGGGGAAAAGAAATGCCAAAATCTTTAGGCATGATGATGGCATTATCTATATCAATTAGAATAAGAATAAAACAAAGTTAAGTAAAAGACTTTCAGATAAATCACTCATAAACCCCAAAAAAGAAACAATCATAGAATACATTAAGTGAAAGTCAACACAATGGTAATCACAGAAAGATGCTTATACCATTTCAAAGATCATAATGGAGATTCAAAGCTTACTCACAAACAAGTTCAAAGCAGCCATGCAGGGGAAAAACAAAATAATTATTTTCCACTAGCTGAAAGTTTTATTTGTTTAAAAAAAAAAAAAAACTTTGCAAAGTTATTTTCAAAGTCATTTGAATACAATGCAACTATATAAACCCAAAACAGAAAAGATCCGACCCACAACAACCACCTTTTAACTCTTTTCCATATTTAAGGAGTATCAATTTAAAGGCAAGAAAACAGTCTCTCAAATACATTTTGTTATTTTGTCCCTGATGTGGGGCCTTATCCTACATTCCTTGAACACTAAATGGATCCCCTCCCACACATAACTGTCTACACAGAAGCAGTTAAACAACAAATAAGGATAATAGCTCCAAAACATGCCCCAAATTGAGCCAGTCTTTTGGAGGTTCAGAAATATTTTTAAACAATCTTTTTATGTATGTCTGAGGGTGGGGAGGAGGAACAGCAAGCAGGGTGTGTGCAATACTGAAAGCCAAATACTGAAATATTAAATGAGCACTAAAAGAGGCTGTACTCACAATATTTAGTTGAAAGCAGAAACTACTGAAAGTCTCAGGAGATCTCATCTTCTGATATTTCCAGCCTAATAACCAGATCAGAAAGGTTTTGATGCTTATCCTAAGTGATATTGAACATTTTGATATTTGCTCATAAAAAGAACATATATTTTCTTTCAGCTAGAGTATAATTATTAAACTGAAAGCTCCCTCCTGGTGCCCCAGGTTGCATATGAGTCAAAAGAGAGAAGGGAGCAGGCAGATCCATCATTTCACAGATCTAGGAAGCCTTCTAGGAAGAATAAACTGCACCATCCTTCAGAATTCCCCTGCATCTTGCTCCTTCCTGAGCTCCCTTTGGACAACAGCAATGCTGCATTATTCTTTCCCCAGGCCAGGAGGTAACTGCCATATTTTGTTCCTGTATTTGTGTCTTTAATAAAAGCATGGATTAAAAGATTCAGGAAGTCAGTAGGATCACGGCTTCACTATTCCTTGAAAACTACTTTTGAAGAAATTGGGCACATCCTGTTGGCACTTAGCTCCAGAAAAATATAAAAGGATTATATTTATCAAGTTTTTTTGCAGTTCAGAGAACATTAGAAAAGTTGTTGTGATGTCTGCACCCAAGGACAATTGCCAAAGAAAGCAGAAGTTGATTGACTTTTCATTTGTTGGGACATGGACAGAGGGGGTATAACTCAAGGAATTCAATAGTGCAGCAACAATAGGAGAAGGTAGTGAAAAGTAACATTCTAGAGAATAGTGAAGTACACCTTCTAGAAAGTCCAATTCATTTTGTACTAGACATATACCCAGTCTACAATTGGATAAAAGTTTTCAGCCAGAACTTTATTTCATCAATAAATAAATAAATAAATAAACAAACCCCCCAAAAACCGAGGTTTGGCAATGCAAAACATTTCACAGATCAGTATCTACTTCATCAAATTGTCCACAACAAAAACAAACAAACACAACATTCTCTCCAAAGCTCAAAATATTTCATTTAAATGTTTCATTTTTAAACTTATTTTGACTTTTTTGATTCAAAATAATTCTTCGGTTTAAAACTGCCTTCCATTTTATTAACACCCCAACACTTTAAATATCACCAACATTTAAGTCATATATTTAATTTTGGAATTAATGAAATGTTCCATTCAATATGAAACAATTTTCTTTTCAATGTGGCAAAATCTTGAACATTTTCAGCATCACCCAAAATATGTTATTTATAACTATGTCTTGAAATTGTCAGTGAATTGAAAATTCATTATTCACACAGCAGTAGTATAGTGAGTGGTTTTAGCTCACAGCAGTTCTCACTGTGATAGTTTCATGGACCTGGGAAACTCTGCACTTGTCACTGTATCATGTGCTATGGTGTCAACCAGGGAGAGAACATTCAGGTGCCAGAACTCAGGCATGTAGGCCAGGAGTCAGATACTGTATTGGTCTGGAGACAAAGCAAAGTTCAAACGCTGGCCTGTTCAGATGTGTGGCTTGCCAGGAATATCACAGTGTGTACAGCCTGGAAAAACCCCTATCAGGAGGCAGAAAGACATGAACTTCTGCCCAAGAATAGCGATGGCCAAGGAGCCCAGAGCCTGAAGTGGGAGTCCTTGAGGGACCATGTAAGAAGAATACCAGTGCAGTTACCCTGATCTGTGAGATGGGATAAATACTGAGGTGATCCCCACTCAACGGCCTAGAGACCACTGAGTGGGGATCATTTGTGTAAGTATTCTTTGTCTAAGTATTTATAGGCTTTAATACTAAAATATCTGAACACCTCCCAGAGATGTCAAAAAAAGAAATTTTTTTTTCCCCTCTGCCTTTAGGAGAAATAGTTTGGTTTGTTTATCTGTGAGGGGAATAGAAAGCAAAGTCAAAGAGCAGAGATGTGCTTTACATTCTCAATTCACTGAGGTGAGTCATTCTTTTTCACTGATAGCAAGTATCATATCATAAGTCCAGCTCCAATAAAAGTAGAATCCCCTGAATATTGATTTGGGAATCTGTTTGTACAATTTATGAATCCTGGCTCATTTTATAAAGGTTGTTAAATTGTTGCTTTGAAAAATATTGCACCACAAATGCTCCTCTATATATGTATCCACCCTCAGGTGGCAGGACAGTGCCACGCCTCTGCCAGAATTGGCACAACAGCAAACTGTTAAAGCATTATCAGCATATGAATACGGGTAGATTTTATCCAGGGAGAACAGAAGAGTAACTGCATTCTGAGGAAAGCCAGTTCTCTCCATTTTCCTCTGAAGCGCGTTAGCAATGGAAGAGTGCAATGATACCAAATCACAGAAAGAAATAAGAATAAAGAAAAATGAGATAAATAATTTTGCTAGTCTTTAAGTACCACAGGACTCCTTGCTTGTTTCACAGAAAGAAAGAAACCCAGCTGTTGGCAGAGTGATACACAAACAGATTCATAGAGCCATGTGGGGAAGTTGGGTCAAGACATAGAGGAAATTTGGGCAGGAAGGGTAGGTGATAGACTGGCCAAAGTCAGATGAAGCCCGTTGATCTACAGAAAAGGCTCCGTGTTTCAGAACAGAACCCATGCACTGGGGCAGAAGACATTGCTTGCCCCAAATAGCCTCTGACCTCAGCTCAGAGAGTGGTCTGAAGTGTCTCAATACTCACAAAATATGGTGAACCTCTGACAAGGAGCCCAATCAGATCTATGGCACAGCTGAGCTACACTCATCATCATTCCTGAAGGGGTGGTAGTTAAAAGTGAGGCAAGGAAGGGAGACTGCAATCCCTCTTCTCCCTGTCTTCAGTAAATGATACTCCCTTTCACTTTTCCTGTCTTTTTAGCTGGAACAGTGAGATGCTATCTGTTATATTCAAATCTATTTAACCAGTGCTGCCTCTGTTTCAGCAGAACATAGCTGGAAAGCTGTTTGCCTTTGACATAGAGGTGATATAGAGCTGAGTATCATCCAGTCCATACGCTGTTAGCATTTTAGTCCAAGATCCCTCCCTATGCGTTTTTAAGACTTTGAATTAGTACTATAGACCCACTGGGCCTTCCCTCAGTAAAACTGAGTTTAAATTTCTGTTGTTACTAAGATAAAAGTAGGAACTTCAATTATTTATTGATCCCACAAGCATGAATATAATTCTTTGAAATATACTGAAACAAGCATGTCTAAAGAACTTCAGCCTACCTAAATTACAAGCACAAAAGAACAGTTTATATTAATATATATTATTTCTCTTATTACTAGGACTTCACTCATGTCTCTCCAGCAAAATTTGCACAAGTAGAAATCAGTTCACCATTCAAATTATTTAAAAGAAAAAACAAAAAACAAAACAAACAAACAAACCCCACAAAGAATCCTTTCACACTGAAGGTCTGTTTCCACTTGAGCAGAAACAACTATATCACTGTTTGCTTTGACTTTACCTTGAGATTAGTTAGGAAATACGTTGTCTTTTTTTTGAATCTGCAGCTGTAAATTTCCCAGCTTAAGTAAGAGAAGAGAATGAGGGAGACACTGGCTCTTTATGCCAAACCAGGTAGAAATTCTTATATCAGCCAAAGCTACAAATATCCAATACTTTTCTGGACTTTTTACTTTCTTTCTCACAATGCAGCTACAGTAGCTGAAGACAGGATGACCATGATGGCAGCAACTGGGACTTCCTTAATTTAAAATAATGTTTTTACATTTATGAGATGAACATGGCTAGAATTTGTACCTTCCCAGGTTAGCTCTTCTTAGTGGGAAATGGATCAGCGGTTCACAGTTCCAGTCATGCTGTGGTGACTGCCTTGGCCAATTAGACAGCATCTGTCCTTGGCTTTTCACTGTGGTCATCCAAAGCCCATCCTCTTCGTATTTGCAGCCTGAAAACATTATTTCATATAGAAGGGCACCTGCATCGTCATGTAGAATGGCCAAAACAGTTATAAATGTTTATTTTGAATGTCAATATATTGCCTTCAAGCAAGCAAGTATAAGGGAGGAAAAGAGAGAAAGGACATACATGCCACTCCAAGCATCTGTGGTACCAGCTGCAGATCACGGATTGGCCTTATTTTGCACAAACACACACATAAATAATCAATCACAAAGCATTGCTGATACAACTCGTTCATTGACATCGATGGGAGGCTCCATACATATTTCATTCAACACAGGAACCCAGACTGTTTACAAACATGCATTATGTTTGCCCAGATCACATCACACCTGTGATGTTGGTGTACAAATGCTACATCTATCTTACAGATGAGGAAACTGAGGTACAATGGAGTGTCAGAGTCAGTGACCAATTCAGAGTACCTATGAACACCTCTTTATGCTAAACTGCCAAAGAATGGTATAAATAAGATGGTGAAGACAGACTTTTAGAATCAGAGCAGAAAAAGACTCGAACATCCTACTAGATTCAAAAACTATGTGATTTAGTTATTCTCAAATGACAAACTTTAAGAATGACAAATAAATTTGCCCTTGCTGTCATACACTGATTTCAAGAGCCTCCATGGCAAAATATCTGTTTAAAAGAAGAGTTTTATTTCCTGACCTTATTCTGATGGAATTCCTCTTTTTCAATAAGTTGATTTCTCATAAAAATCAATGGGAGAACAATAATTTCAACATGGTTAGCAGCTCGTCTTTCAACACAAATCTCTTTTTACATTTCATGAGACATTTCAAATCATCTAACTGCATATTTAAAAAAAAAACACCACTGACATATTTCAACAGTGCAACAAAGCATGTTCGAAAGTACGTTACACACAATTAGCATCACTCTCTGACTCAGAGCTCTTCTGCTTAGGATGTTGCTGAAAATAATTAATGCCCATGAAGAAATGCTGAAAGAATAAAACACTTCAGGGGAGGAAGATGGGCAGACACTGAAGAAGCCTGGTCCCAGGGCCGTAACTAGGGAGGGGCTGCCAGGGCTTTGCCCTGGGCGCATATCGAATAGCTCCATTTCACTGCTCAGTCTGAGAGTGCGTTCCATGCTGCTTGCTCTGGGTGTGCCCTAGGAGCAAAAATACCTAGTTCCAGCACTGCCAAGTCCTCATGCTTCTGCACCCCAGAAATACAAGCAAAACATAATACCCCGTGTACAAGAAAATGTTTTATTGTGTAAAGCATTAAATATCATTTTATGTACGAACTACCTTCATAGGCCTATTACTAATTAAAGAATAAGTACAATATCTAATTTGGTTGGCCCATGCATGAAGAAAGAACCTTAAGTGCCTTAGTAAAAAGAATTAAATGGACCCTACATTTTAAAAAATGCTGTTAATGGGAGCAGTAGTCACATACATTTTCTTACGTAGCCTGTATCTTATGACCCTTCTCTTTCTCCCATACCCCCCACAGACAGATACCCAGCCTATCTTTGTACTAAAGCTGAGCTACACACTGATAGAAGCCAAAAGTAATTGACAATCAGTTGACTACATATTATTTGGTTGCAGTAGTGATTAGGAGCACAAGTTACAGAGCAGGACCCTGTTGTGCTAAGTGATGTACAAACGCAGAAGACAAAGGCAGTCCTCATCTCAAAAGGCTTCTGATTTAAGATTTTCCTACACAACATGTTCTTTTATGAAAGAGAAAAATGTATGACAAATTTGGGAGTAACATGTATAGTCAATATAGTTCATAAAGACTTGAAACAACCTACATGTCCAGCTGCAGAAAGAATATATTTGTTTAAAAAAAATGTTTGCAACTCCGCTTTAATAAGAATGCACTAACCTAATTGCAATGATAGTAGCAATAAATTCTAGTCTCCTCAGGAATAAAAGGAATAGAGTATTTGATGTCAGCCCTGTATTTATCCCAGCAACCTTGATGGTTGGGTAGGTCAGGGCCACTTCACTTCTGTTTTCTGCAGTCCTCTGCTGGGGTGCTATTGGCAGAGCCCCAGATCATTAGTGTTAAGACCCAAGATGAATAATGCAGTTCAGCTCCCTCCAGAGTCTCAACTGTAGTCTCAGACTTTATTGGCACTCAGGCAACTGTTACTACAGTAGTTACTGTACACTTGGATCACATTTTCTAGCTTGTCTTTACAACTGAGAGAAACTTAAGGAGTTCTTTTGTTTTTAATGAAAACTGAAATTTTTCTGTCATTTCCTAACTTCAGAAGCCAAGAGCCTATGCACAGTTCATATTTCCTATATCTTAATCTGGTCCTGGAACAAGGAATCTTGGGTCTGCAAACAGTTGTGAAGGAACTGGAAAGTCTGTGCTCAACATTTTTATTTGGGAATTACTTTGTGAGCTCCAGTGCACCTTGCTATTTTGAACTCTAGAATATAAATGCTTTGCAAACTGATGTGATTTTTAACCTCACTAGTGCAATAAGCAGACCATAATTCAGTACATTCACTGCTGTTCGTTCAAAAATATTACCTCATTTTAAAATACATTTAAGCAAAAACAAAGATGTTATCCAACAATAACAAAAAGAAAAAGGAAACATTTTTGGTCTTTATCACATTTGCTTCATGAACTTACTAAATACTTTCAAATATTTTAGTTGCAGGTATTAAAAAAAAAAAAGAAGAAAGAAAAAAATTGTCACAGCATGTAATACCACTGACTGTTATTCAATCTGTTCTAACAGGAGAGAGAACAAAAACAGATTGGCAGAAATGCTTCAAATGCATGCTTCATCCAACAAGTTTAGCAATGAAGCGAGTGTGTGCAGCAAGCTGCTTCTAGGCATCTTAATGACGTTATCTTGTAAGCATATATTAACAATCATTTTAATTTAGGAAGCTTTTATTTGGAAAGGTCTCCTATTGGCTGATTTGAGGTGTAACATATACTGTTAGAAACCATATAAAAGAAGCACCATCATAGTTTGTTTGTTTAATTTGGGACTAAGGTAGGATGACTAGAATGTGAAAATATCATAATGGGGGCATAGTGAGGGAGCTAATAGGGAGCTATCCAAGACAAAGCTCTGAATATCACTATAGTCCTATAAAATTGGGACAACAGGGGTCACTGTAAGGTATGGTGGGAAGATAAGACGCCAAAATATAGAAGTAAATTGATGGGGTTTTCTAGTTGATTTAACAGATTGGTTTTGGTTTGTGTCTTTTTCAATTATCCTTTTTTTCCTTTTTTTTTTTACTACTAAATTTAATGCAGCTCCAAAAAATAATAAACTTTGACTTTTCTTTCATTTAACAGTTAAACATATAGAGAAAACAACAGGAGAAGAGCTTTTCTGAGAGCTTATACAGTATGTTTTCATTGCTATGGAAACAGATTTTATTATCTATGCATGTTCCTAATAGCAGCAGATGACCTTTTAATCTGGATAAACTGCTTTGAGTGACACAAACCAAATTGGAAGTTGGTGGCAGGAAGCACACAACAGTTACTCATATACTAATGACACGTGGCTGCATAGCCAGCACAAATAAGTTACAGGACAATCATGAACCAGGCGCTTCTGCATATTGCTTCTGATGTGCTTTTAACTTCCAGTGGTGGTGAAAGGGAGCGATCAGGCTTGGAATTCAAATACAACATCACATTGCAGAAAGCTGGGCATGTGAACATGGCCACTGAGTCAGCCCACAAATTCTCTTATATTGAAAAATAAAAAGCATCCCACTCCCCAAAACAAAACAAAATCCAAAACCCAATCACACAAAGCCCAACAAGGTCTAAAGAAAGCACATGCGATAAATAAATTGGTTAGTCTTTAAAAGTTCCACCAGACTCCTTGTTTGTTTTACTGAACTAGACTAACATGGCTGCCCCTTTGGAGCTAAAGAAAACCACACACCTTAAAGGTTGAAAATGCCTCTGGAAAGTGGGTTTTATATGTGGGAAAGGGTATGAGTTTAAAAAAAATACCAACCCCCCCAATATCAAACCTATAGTTTAATGTTTTTCTTTTCTCCTTACACACTATAGTTCTGTTCTCTTTGCCATTTATACACTGCCCCATGCTGTTCAGCTTCTCCTTTGTCTCATCAGTGTCTTTCATTCATCTCACACTTTAACTTCTCAATTTCCTCCATTCTCTGATTCAATTTCATTCCATTTCACTTTTTCTGATTTTGGAGATGCTTGTTTCGGGCCCAGGGCCAGCTCTGCCTTTGAGCCAATGGCTCAGGCAGCTGCAGGTTAGGGGTGCTGGGAGGCTCTCTTGCCTCACCTTTGGGGTGGCCCTCCCCGTCATTGGGCAGAACAGCTGTCCCCAGGGAAGGGGTAAGAGAGCAGACTCCAGCCTCTGGACTGGCCCGCTCCGTCCCTGGGCGGGCCATTCCACGTCCTGTGGGTGGGGCGAGTTGGCCGAGAGGGGAGACTGGCTCCTCCCAACCTGGGGTGGTGGTGAGAAATTAAAAGCTGGCTCGGGGTGCCACAGCCTCTTGAGTCAAACTTGATAGGCCAGTGCTTGCTAAATCCAATGGGGAGCTTTTTTCCCTGAGTCAGAACTGCAGAATCAGGCCCAAACACAATAAGAATCAGAGTGTATCAAAAAGCTAAAGAGATGGGATTTGAGAGAAAGGAGAGTAAAGCAAGATCAGAGCCAACAAAAGGAGCAGTCAATTGCTAATCTCTCCCTCTCACATACACCCACACAGCCACCACTACTGACTGTGGAAATATTGCTGAAGATATTTCTTGATTAGTCTCTAGTGGGACTTAAATGCATAATTTTTAAGGGAGGGAAGGAAATTGGCCCCATTGTGACCATTGGAAGTTCCTGAGGAACAACACTCATTATTAGTGATGGACTGCTTATTTGTTACCTCACTGTAACAGGAGAAAGTCTAAGTAAACTGAAATGCTCAGATGACAGAAGCACATTTAAAACTTCAGCTTTTGCTTTTCAAAGCATATGCATCTACCTGCCAAGAAATCCTTTGACATCACAGTTCAGCTGTTACACCACTGAGATAATGGCCCTGTCAATATTCCTGCAATGTGTCATCTCTGAATATCTGAGCTGTAGATAGTTCATCTGAAACAAGTGCATTGGATATAAAGGAAGACAAGCATTACACTGGTTACATACTGATGAACGTCAACATTTACAAGCTTTACTTAAAGCATAATGCTTTTGGAAGTGTGTTTGTGTGTCTGTGTGCATCTTAATGAAAGGAGACAGATGAGTTCAATACTTTGGACAGGAACTAGATTCTGTATTTAAAAATCAGAACAAGTGCTTTTTTTTTTTTTTTTTTTTTTAAATTTGCAGGCTGCTTTAGAATCATTCCTTTTCCCATATGTTTCTTTGATTTGTATATCAGGTGCTGAATAAGTGTCCTCTTTAGTTCTGATTTCCTTGATGTTTTCCATTTCTGACACTTGTCTTTTTTATTCATACATACCACAAAGTCCACCTTCACCTCTTCCCATACCAGTAAAAAGTAATCCTTTCCTGCAGAAAGAGTGAACTTTTTGATGTTCAAGTTTGGAAGCTAAAAAAGTGTGCTTGAGAAACAAAAACCCAAATCTTAATTCCTCCCTATGTTTTAGGAAAGGGATCTAAATGAGGGCTCTCTTTGTCTGTTGTCACAAACTGATAAAATAAAGGGCTGGATTCACAAAAAAGGAAAATATGACAGAGAGCTACCATATTGTTTATAAGAATTATGTGGATGTGAATATTGCAGTATTTTTGTCCCCCTAAATTTGAAGACGCTCTTTCCTGTATGTTTGCACAGCACTTTGTGCAATCAGATACTGTTGAGTTCTGACTAATAAAACATAAAAACACTATTAGGATTAGAGAGAGTGTGGTTCCAAGCAGATGTCAGATCATATCTAGCTTGGTTATAATTCTTAGAATCACAGATGCAGTAATTTCCAATCAGCTGAAGCTTGAGGCAGCATGGAAGAATTATATATAAAGACCTGTAGTAGAATCTAAGTAAAAGGGTGGACAATGTAGACAGGAAAAGAGGAGGAGTCTACTGAGTTCCATGGGGGGGAGGGGATGAAGTGCTAGCTCCAATCATTAACAGATAATGAAAGAAAATGGATTCCAACTTTTTGTTCTAGATCAGGTTGTTTAGATATGTGCCAATATACTTTGGGCCTGACTTTCAAGCTGGACCTCCAGTTTCATAGGCGTGCTTTTGAATTCGGAAGTACTCGCACGCACAATGAATTACCAGTCAAAAACAAGAATAAGTCAGAAAAACATGACAGTAGAGGCACAACTGCACCTAAAAAGGAGGCCTGCTTTAAAATCAAGCACAGCATTTCATCTATTCTTGTTTTGATGCATCAATTTACAAACTCATTTATTTAATTAGCCCGTGACATTCCTGTAAAGAAAAAATGCAAACAATTCCTATTCAGCTCCCATTTGATGAATGAATAATTGCCAAATGCAACTCAAGTAAAATTCAGCTTTTGTGTCATCTTCAGTGTCCTGACACATACCCCCTTAATCTTTTGATGAAGGACCATAAGACTTTCTGTTTTAGACTTCTGAACACTTCATAGTCTCCAGCTTCAAACTGTATTTGAGAACATCTACTTCTCCAAATTCCACAAAAGCCAACAACAAAAAAGGAAATAGTACTGCAACATTGAAGTTGGACAACTAAATTATTCCATCAGCAGAACACAAATGAAACAGGTCAAAGATGGGTGGATATTCATGAGTCTGGCTCTAGGTTGTGTTGAATACAAAGGTTTTGATTTTTCAAAACCTACCCAAGATGTAGAAAATGGTGCTGTGTCCAGAAAACCGAACACATGAAAATTATAATTACTTCAGAGAATTGTTTTCCTGGTGCATGCCTATTATTTTTAAATCTATCTTTTGGTTTCGGGATTTAGGGCTTTTTGTTTTCGGCGGGGCGGACCTCGTTTAAAGAAAGATGAAATTAGAATAGAATCTCTCCATAGGACAGAATTCTTTGTTCTTTGCTGCCAAGGAGACAATATGTATTTTTATTTCCCTGTTCAAAAGGTAAGAATATGACACATGGAATGGCAAAAGTAATTAGATTTTTTTTTTTAAATCAAGTGGATCTGCTATAATGCTAGTTAAAGCCAAAACTACTCTAACAATGACAGAACTAAGCTGCTATAGTATTGCCTAACTCTCCCTGTTATACCTCAATATTTGGTTTCATATTTTTTTCTAGTCACATTATCAGTGTATAATGGCAGAGATCAGGTCAAGTCAAAAACCTGGACATGGAACTTCAGATTAAAATTTTATCTCTGCAGCTCAGGTTTGTCTACAGAAGAAAATCACCTATGAATCATAAAGTCTATATGATGAATCTGTAATGAACACCAAGGAAATTATACACATCTACTATCAATTTAGGCATTTGTATTATTCCCATTACTATAATATATGAGCAGCTATGAAAATAAATTAAATATTATATGTCAATACCCTGGTGAAACAAGGAATTGTTTTTATCCCAATTTTACCAAAGGAGAATGGAGACACAGGGGATAAGTTTGTACAGAGGTGGGAATGAACCAAGACCTACCATGGCAACATAATTATTCTTTCAAAATTCCATAGTAAACATATCTATAAAGAATATATTTATTAAGAAGCCTCAAAACATTGTTCAAAGCCTCTTTGCACCACCAGGACTATTTCTACTGTCAGTCAGCACAGGATGTCAGGCCTTCTTCTAGTTCAAGCTGTGGGACATAGACTTAACAAGAGAACTTCCTCCATGATCACATGAAAACCAAGTCATTTAAACTGATTTATGAACCTTTGACCCCTCTAAGTTTTTTCTATCGCCTTACTTGATGATCTAACCAGAAGTTATGAAAGGTGTTGAATAGTAGATGTGCTTATATAATGAAGAGTATTGAGAAAGGCTCCTAGGAAACAGTGTGTTATTCCATCCAAATCCAAAGTAATCTACGGATGAAAATAACAGAACTAATAATGTAATTCATCCCCAGGCTGAATTAGTGTCATGATGGCTTCAAGTGATGTCAGCACAGTAGCACTCTGCCAATGCTTTTTCAACAAGTGCAGTTGTCCAGTGGCATTTTGAAGCTGTGATGAGATGAATGCTGAGTCTGTTGTAGATATCACTCTTCCAGTTTTAAAATACAAAAAGACAGTTTTCCTGGATGAACTGTGTATGCTGCAAAGTAAAGCAGGGAATTATCCAGACAATCTGGTCACTGAAAGGTAGTCATTGACTATAGGTGAAGTTTAGAACATTCTGTTCAACTCTCACATTACTGAAAACAGCATTTTACCTGTTCCAAAACACACAATAGTGGGACTGATTTCATGCTTCTTTCAGGTCATGAACCAAGCCTTCCTAGTCCTAGTAAGGAATGTGAAGGGTAATAGGAAGAGGTTCTACAAGTATGTCAGTAACAAGAGGATCAGGGATGGTGTAGGTCCCTTACTGAATGGGGCAGGCAACATAGTGGTGGATGACAAGAAAAAGGCTGAAGTACTCAATGCTTTGTTTTAACCTCCGTCTTCACAGGCAGGGTCAGCTTCCAGGCTACACAGAAAAGGGAGAAGGAGAGTGGCCCCTGGTGATGGAAGGTCACATTATGGAATACTTAGTGAAGCTGAATGTGTACAAGTCTATGGGGCTGAATGAAACTGCATCTGATGTAATTGCAGAGCCACTAGCTATTATCTTGGAAAACTTGTTGTGACCAAGGGAGGTCCCGGGTGATTGGAAAAAGGCAAATATAGTACCTATCTTTATGAAATGGAAAAAGGAGGAACTCGAGAGCAACAGAGCAATAAGTCTCACCTCAATCTCTGGAAAAATCACAGAGCAGGTCCTCAAATAATGTTTGTAAACACTTGGAGGAAAACAGGGTGATCAGGAACAGTCACCAAGGGTAAATCATACCTGATTGCCTGCTGTGATGAGATCACTGGCTTTGTGGATGCAGGAATTGCCATTGACATGAAATACCCACAGCATTCTTGTCAGCAAGTTAAGGAACTATGGTTTGGATGAATGGAAAGCTGGCTAGATCATCAGGCTCAGAGAGTAGGGATCAATGGCTCAATGTCTAGTTGGCAATGAGGAACAAGCGGAGTGCCCCAGGGGTTGGTCCTGGGGCCAATTTTGTTCAACATCTTCATTAATGATCTGGATGATGGGATAAATTGCACGCTCAGTAAGCTTGTGGAAGACACCAAGCTGGTGGAAATGGTGGATACAGTGGAAAGGTAGAGACAGGAGTCAGGGAGACCTAGACAAATTGAAGCATTGGGCCAAATGAAATCTCATGTGGTTCAACAAGGACAAGTGAAAAGTCCTGCATTTGCAGTAGGATGGAAAAATCCCATGTACTGCTACAGGATGGGACTGACTGGCTAAGTAGCAACTCTGTAGAAAAGGACCTCGGAGTCATGGTGGACTGGAACCTGGATATGACTCCACAGTGTACCCTGGTTGCCAAAAGGCCAGTGACATACTACATTGCATCAGTAGAAGTGTTGCCAGCAGATTGAGGGATGTGATTTTCCCCCTCTATTCAGCACTGTTGAGGCCACATCTAGAATACTGTGTCCAGTTTTGGGAACCCCACTACAAAAAGGATATGGATGAATTAGAAAGAGTCCAGCACAGGGTTACAAAAATGATCAAGGGGCTGGAACAGAAGACTTACGAAGAGAGGCTGAAGGAACTAGGCTTATTTAGCCTCCAGAAGAAAAGACTGAGGGGGATTTGATAGCAACCTTCAACTATTTGAAGAGGTGCTTCAAGGAGGAGGGAGCTCAGCTGTTCTCAGTAGTAACAGAGAACAGAACAAGGAGCAATGGTTTCAAGTTACAGCTGGGGAGGTCTAGGTTGGATATCAGGAAAAACTTTCTCACTAGGAGGGTGGTGAAGCACTGGAATTGGTTACATAGTTAGGTGTTGGAATATTTATCTTTGGAAACTTTTAAGACCTGGTTGGACAATTTCAAAAGGGATAGCACTGACTGGGATGAGTTAATGGAACTAGTCCTGCTTTTAGCAGGGGTTGGACTAGATGACCTTATGAGGTCTCTTCCAGCCCTAATATTCTATGATTCTGTTACCAAAGGGGAACTCCTATGGAACTGAGACCATGATGTGAGAAACAAAAATCTAGGAAATCACAAGTGAACACTATGACAGCTTAGCAACGTCCTTTATATGTGATTAATACTGTATTAATACATCTATTAGATCTAGGTCAAAGGCTTAATTATTGCTAGTTTTCAGTTAGATTTATTTTTCTCTTCTTGTGACAGGGTAGATACATCTCACAGAAGGCAAGCCCTATATAGCCCTGTTTCACTATTGCCTCTGTGGCCATCAGTCCATGCTGTCCTGACCCAGGGGCTGCATAGTGACTGGGGTGTTGACTCTGTGGTCACTAGGCTGTGCTTCTCTGACCCAAGCGTCATGTAATGAATGTGGTATTGATTCTCCACTGCCCTGATGTGAGGAGTCAAGGAGAATCACAGAGGTACCCTTCCTGCTCACACCCCTTGTAATTTTTCCCCCAGCTGCACTAGAGAGGACTTGCCCCACAATGCCTCTCTTATCTGCTTTGAAGTTCACTGCTGTTAAAATCAGTTTGCTGCTGGTTCTTTGGATTATTCAGGTAATTTAGTGAAGCCTGGTAAGAGTTAATTTAATCAGAAAGGCAATGTTCCACAATAATGTGTCTAAATCCTTTCCAGATTAAAACTGTCTTATTTTGTATGCAGGCGTGTGATTTCAATATATCAAATCTAACGTTTTTCTCAGTAATGGAGATGAAACTTTGAACTTTCTTTAAAGGTATTGCTATTACTGGAATGTAGAGTTAGCATAATCATTACTGCAATTATAAAACTGAGCCCTCCTTGTGCATTTAGCTGTTACCAGCTAAAGCGACATGTGGAAAAAAAGAATTGTAATCAGTCAGGGATTATAGAACATAGAATGACACCATGACTCCAACTTCACTGGAGTTCAGTTCCTGACATCATCAATTGAACTGTGGTCCTCAATCACATTAATTAGCAATGAGTTTCCATATCTTGATAAGGTATTATTCTAAAAGCAGTAAACTAAATCTGTTCCCAACAATGGCACTGGAAAAGTACTATAGAAGTAGCTTCCAAAGAAGTATTTCCTTTCCCTGAACTGATGGCTCTCACTTCAGGAATGGGGGAAGCAGAACCAAAATACAAAAAAAGGATAATGAAAAAAAAGGTGATGTAACTCAACTATTAACCCAACAAAAACATGGAATATATTTTGACAACAGTCTACAGGCAGTTAGCTTTATCTACTTGAATTCAAACAGATCTCTATATGTTTCCCATTTTATTCTGAAACATCACTCTCTAGCATCTTAAACAAAAAGTCACTTCAATATGACATCAACCTTTCATGTCAATATAATAGCCATATGATATATGCAAATTTTTGAGTTAAAAAAAAAGACTCAAATTTAGGAGAGGTCTGAGATTTTTTTCCTTATGCCTCAACAAGAAGTTATAGGTCATAGTTTTATTTAAATGATAAAACTAGCTATAAACTTGTATTCAGATTTTATTTTTAGTACATCTAATTACATCTTTTCTTTTGGGTGGAGTTGGCGGGTGGCAGAATAAAAGAAGGTTTAAATGTAAAAGGCCTAATATTATGAACAGAAAGGAACACAGTTGTGTGAATAAATGCATACACAATTATGGACTTAATTTATACAAACTACTTCTGGTTCTGCTGGCTTGTTGAACATTTGTATATCTAAACTGCCACATACGTATCCAGTTGGTCATGTGTTTCAAGATACCTACCTATGTGCAGCTAATATGATTGCATATATAATTTAGACATCAAACTGTGGTCCAAGTTCATACATTTGGGTTCCTAACTTTTTGTAAAATCAAATTCTAAATCTTAGTTTTCATATTATTACACATACACAGAAAATATAATTATCTAGCTATTAAAATGTATAACTTTTGGTGGAATGGAGAAGCATTTTATTATTTATAAATAAATGTTGAAATTTTGAAAAGTGAGTAAAATATAACTCATGTTATACTATGTTATTGACAAACCTCACAGCATCTCATAAGAAAAACCAAGGTATGGTCCAAATAAAAGATTTTCAATATGTGCCTAATAAAATAATAGGAACTATACAAAATTCATTATTTAAACCATTTATTTGAGCTAGAATACGGGCCCATTTTAAGTGATAATTTTGTTGTTTTCTGGGTAAATGTGGGCCCATTTCTCATCAGAAATGGAGCTAAAGTCAAGTTAAAAGACACTAATTTCAAAACAAATGAGACCAGTTTTGAATGAAGATGAAATGGGTATTGAAAGTCTGTAAAGATTTCTTCTGCAATTATTTTGCAAGGGACCTATCATAACCAAACACACAAAGATTCATATTGCTATGAAGGAACAGAGATATTTCCCAGTTCATCACATATAGGCAAATATATCCAAAAGCCTAAACATACACTGAACTACATAAAAGTAAAAATGATTTCAAGAATAGCTGGAGGATGCAAATAAGGCTTGCTCAACCTTTATGCAAGGTGATGGTCTTTCAGCAACAAGCATTTAAACTGCATTCATTTCACTGCTAGATCTTTCTTGGAAAGAACTTGCCTAAATGTAATATGCAATTTTCTTTCCCCTTACGATTAAAAACAAAAGTGGTGACCAAAAAAAGATGATGTTTTAAATAACCTGATTTTATAAACCATTCTCTTTATATGCATGACGAAAACCAAAGCAGTTGCATTAGTCTCCAATACTCCCCACAGAATAAACTAAACTCTTCGAAACCTATTCAGGCTGACACATTGGCAGACATACTTTCTCTGATTAATTAAGCCCATTACCTAAGGAAATTGCTCAATTGTTCATTCAATTGAGTGTGAAAGAAATTTAAAATAGTTCTTATAGGGAAAAAAAGGGTTTTTAATTTGTGCTGTAAATACAAGTGATTTGACTGCATTCATTATAATCTGGGAATTCGTTCACAGAAAATCTGCCAGAATTAAAATATTGCTTTGTAAAAGAAAAGTATTATTCTGATAATAAGACTGCAAATCACTGATTTTGGGAAACAGTGAGAATTGTTTTACTTCAGGTGATTATCAGTATTCTATTCACCTTTACAATTTAGCAGAAATTAAATGTGACTAGAGTTCCCAGTAGAAAATCAACTAGAAAACCTGAGTAAATACAGGTGCAGTGAAGCAGTTCAAAAGGCACACACACCTCCAGAATGGGCTAGGTGCTGAGCTGTAGGCAAAGAGCAAGTCTGCTTACTTATTCTTTATTCAACATTCCTCTGACAATGAGCTGGGCAATGGAACACTTAGCTCCTGAAGTGTAGGTGGACCAGTGTCCAGCAAATATATTCTGCTACTGTTCTTGAGGAACATTTTAAAAGATGGCATCTAAAATTATGCCCACTCATTCTGGAAATGTTTGTATTTGTATGACTCATGCAGCACCCCATACCTGCAAACTGGTTGCCTAAAAAATTACGCAAAGTAGATTTCATTTCAAGCCAAGGTGGCTGCTTAGAAACACAATTTGCACAATGAGGCCCAATATGCCCACTTAGAACTTGATTATAAAAGCAGTAGACCCCAAATTTTCTTGCTTTAAATGCAAAGTTCTGTATCATTTGAAGAAAAGAAGCATCTTCACTAGTTAGCAACAGTGTAGGACTTGTAAAATGAAGTTGAGCAGTTTTCGTGGAAAGTGGTACCCTTAAACTGTGACTAGCTCGTTACACTCTTGAAAAAGCCCAACATGTATAGCTATTTCTCAAAGGAATCGATACAGAAGAATCTCACTTTATCTTCTATTTACTTTTTATCTACCCCATGCTATCTGCTTCAGTCCTTTCAAAAACCATTGTGTGACTCTTGCCTGTGGAATGAAAGAATGATTTAGATAGAGTGCTAATTCAAAGTCTAGGTGGGATTTGGTTTTAGCCAGCAAAATAAGAAGTGATCTTTTGTGGAATATAGGTTCCTAGAATGAGTTTGTTCAAAGAAAGGTTAATTTCATGCCTGTGTAGTCAGAGCGATGTCATCAGCCAAGAAAAATATCCAGCATGGCGTCTGAGGAAGATTGCTGGTGTAAACACAGAACAGTATCAGTGCTAAGACTGAGCCATGTACTAGACCTTTTTGGGGAGTGTGTGGCCTGTTCACCTGATCTCCAAGAAAAATGTGAAATCTATGACTGTCAGAATTTCTTGAAAGAATTTCATTGCTGCATTTCGTGGGATAATTTTGCTGCCTTTCTGGAAAAGGTTAATCCTCCCTGTGTTATCAAAGGTGGCAGATAAATTTAAAAAAGCTGCCCTAGGCCCTGGTCTTGAGTTTTTGGTATTATTCTGCCATTGTGGTGTCAAGGTAATACTTGCTGGGTTGTAAACCCACTTTTTCATTCAGTAGCTTTGCTTCTACAGTGGCATAATACTTGCCTGTAACATACAGAGGAGTGATATGGGTCAATAGGATAAGGAATTACTAGCTGGCATGGCAATTAACATAGCCTTGCACCAAATCCTTAGGACAAGCCCTGGGGGATGGATATTAGAGAACAGCCACTTAGGTAGAGTGTCACACAGTTCCCTGTCATATCTCCCAGTTTTTAAAGAAATACTGGAAAGATGCCATTTGATCCTGTGACTTTCCTGACATTTTAGAGGCAGGGGAAATTCTTTACCTCTTTGGTAGTGAAGGGCAATAATGTTGTGCTAAGGCAAGTAGTGAGCTATTTCCATACAATTTGCACTTGGTAACCCTGTCCTCTAGAGTTTTCAAGTGCATAAGAAATATTCTTGCCAATTACATCGGCTGGGACTTCAGGATTTCCATGTTTCACTGGGTTTGCAGCCCCAAGCCGATCCAATCACAGCTAAGTTTTGCATCTGGACTGAGTGAAGCCCAGAGCTTTAATCATCTCAATTTATCTTTGAAAGTATTTTAAATTCAGTGACTCTGGCATGGATGTTGCAGAGTTCAGATCACTATACATTTGGTGCTTCTTAATAGCTTATCAGTTTCGGGTTTCAAGGATGGAGTGTGCCTTTTTCCATAGCCATGGGACATGATTCTGTCTTGCGGCTATTTGGATGAGCTGAATGAACTATCAAAATTTTCAGACTTTGGTTGAATTTCAGGATGGGGAACTCCACTGTCAGAAGGAATCTTGTCCAATTTGCCTTTCAAATGCTCCATAATGGGTGATGATATGTCTACAGTGTGGATTAATGCTCATCATATAATCTGCACAGTTTAATGGATCTGGAGGAGAACAGCCCTTTACAACAATATATTCAACAAAAAGAATGAAATTTTGTATAAAGGACACTGTGTATTTTGGCTGTAATGCAGATTTAAGTGGATCTGATCTCCCTGGATGTAGGAAAGCCCAGAGGTGAATGCACAAGAAGTCACCCTCTGTTCCAGTAAAAGTCTATTTGCACAGGGACAAATTTGGCATGGACATGTTAAACCAAGTACTACTTTGAAGCTTACAAATGTATCCAGAAAAGAAGTGGTGGTTATTAAGACAAGTGGTGGATTCTCCATTTGTTGAAATCTTCAGACTATAAATCTTCCACTGTCTATCTTGAAGATGTGCTGAAGTCAAATACAAGTGATAGAGCTGAGCAGGTAGTTCTACTGAACCTGTTTTATGCAGGAGGTCAGATAAGATGATTGAAGGTAGTGTTTCCCAACCAGTGTGCCATGACACAGGGGTGTGCCCTGAGACCTGAACAAGTGTGCCATGGAATTTTTTGAAAAACTACTCAGGGTTCTGGACTGGTTCATGAATACTCGTGAGTTCATTTGGAGACTATATGGCAGTGTGCCTCAAAATAATTAAAAGTATCAAGGTGTGCCACACAAAGAAAAGGTGGGGAACCACTGGTTTAACGGACCCTTCTGACCTAAAAATCTATGAATAATGAAGAAATTAAGCCCTGTTTAGAAGAGAATTAGCATATATGGATTCCATTTTCAGTCCCTCATGCACAGCCTGATCTGTGAGGTATGAGCACCTTTAATTCCCTAAAAAAATTGTCAGGTTACACCAGGTACTCAGCACTACTCATCCCAACCTTTGCATTTCAGCAGCTATTTTACCTTCTGTGCTTACAAACTTGAGTCCTCTTTCTGGTCATCAGCATGTGACAATGTTTTGCTTCTCTGAAAAGAATGTGAAAGCTTTTGGCTCCTACTATGGTCTGACAGAATTGCTCTAATAAAACAGGATAATCTTTTAACTTTGCCTTTTCAGTTTGCACTAGAACAACAGGAAACTGGGGACTTCCAATTTCCATTGCTTATTTTCTCTGTGCTTTTGGACTAGTAAATATTTTTTTAAGAAAACAGATGCAAAAACTGTGATTCAATATCCTGCTGATACCATATCACATATTCTCTTCCATGCTTATTTATTCTGAAAAAGAAAGGACTTAAATTTGTATCCTTCTTGCTTATTAGCAAGGTTATTTTGGTCTCAGATGTGGAATGCTGCTGACTTGTCACCAAAAGGATAAGGAAGATTGTTTTTAAGTATTAAATATTCTAATCTGTTCACACACTGTTTGTAATATAGGAAGCAACCACAATGCAGTGATAGTATTTAGTCTAATTAGCAGCATCAAGATTATTAATAAATTCAGACCTTTGGTCTACAAATTAGCTTTGAGCATTAGATTTCCCACTTTGCAATTTGCCTCTTCAACATCAAACCATATGCTATATCTAAAAAGCAGCATCAATTATAGTGATATATTGCAATCAGATGTCAACAAAATGTGATAGAAATTTATCTGAGCATGGCAGTATTACACAAACAATTCCCATACACTGACCCAACACTACAATAGGTTTTCTAGTAACTTTTTAGTTAAGAACTTCAAATTTTCTTTCAGTGGGTTTTTCAGTGTACTCAAGAAACATTCCTAAAGCACCTGTACTAGTCCTATGTACACTAACCCAACATGCCAAAATTATTTTGCCTTTATTTTATTTTTATGTGAATTTTACTGAATCTGAACTTACTCAGTGTGTGTTTGCTAAGAATATTTAATTTATGGAGTTTAGATCCATTAATAACTTTTAGCCAAGATGTTCAGAGACACAACCCTTTGTTCTCATGTCCCTGAATTTCCAACTGCCAGAAGTTGGAATTGGATGACAGGGGATGGATCACTTGAAATTGCCCTGCTCTGTAAATTCTCTGAAGCATCTGTGGTGGCCACTGCCAAAAGATGGAGTTAGATCATTTGTCTGACCCACTATGGCCATTCTTAGGAGGGGTTCTGACCTCTAGGATGGGGAGGTTAGTCCAGTTTTCATGTCCATTTAAATCTATTGGTAGCAACTAGAGTTAAATGATGAACTCATTTCACTTCAGATTTTTCCATCCAGGACCCTTCTCCCATGTAGCTGGAACCCTTGTCTCATTTAATAATATGGGGTGTGCAGTGAGGTCATGACCTCTTTACATATATAGGCCCTTTCCATATATAGGGATCAAATTGTTTAAAGTTTCTCTATTAACTATAGACTGGCACCGAATTAAAACAGTGATCTTCCCCTGGGCCATCAAGTACCTTGATATATAACTTTCTAATTGATTATTTTTTTTAAATGCAAGCTCTCTGTTGTGTGTCCTTGGCAAAACAAAGGTGTTTTGTACACATAGCAGGGACAACCTGTGATTGTCTCCTTCAAACAAATGACTCATAAATGTATAATTAGCAAGAACATCTGTGTGTATTCCAAACAGTCATTAATTTTTCTTTTATTAAACTACAACTATCCCTCAATGAATTTAGTTAAAAATTATGTCTTTCTTATGATTTGGGAGCTGCTCTGAGGTTCCTGCAAAGTTCAGTGGTTCCCTGGTGACATATTGATCAAGTTAATGTGGTTATTGTGTTCCATATTAGCTCCTTCACTGGAAGGAAATAATTAGATACAAATTCTGCAGGTATTTGGCAAAAACCCAGGAAGATATTTTTCAATGTGATAAAACAATGGTAAAAGTTTAATCAGCATCAGTTAGAACAATTCCTCATAGTCATTAGTTAAAATACCACTAATACTGCACTGATATATGTGCTAGAAATAGAGGAAAGACAAATGTGGTATCATTTGTTCAGATAAATACATTCACAGATTTAAATATGTACAGTTCAGCCAACAAAGGAGCATCAACCACAATATCATCTTAATTAGGAAACTACCAGTTACAAATTCAAGATTGCTACTACTGAGCAATGTGCTTTAGGCACTTTGTTTTCTGTTGGGGGAAGGGAAAGATATCACCTAGGCAAAACATTTTATGGGGGGGGGGGGGGGATTGGATTTTTTGTTTCAGTGGAGAGTATCCAATTAAATCCAATAGGATTTTATTTTATTGTGTCATATACTTCTGCTAGAATCCCATCAACTGCTCATCATTCCCCAAAGCAGCTCCCTGTCATTAGCTAATTAGATAAAGCCCTGTCACTATCAAATGTTCATCTGGCACTGTGGAAATGCTACCCAAGACAGTCACTTAAGCCATATACTGCAAGAGAAACATTACTGGGTGCCCACATTTAGATCAACAGAGATCTCACATACAAAATCCGTCCAGTATCAAAATTAAAAAGTGAAGTAGATCATGACTGGACCAACAAAGCTCCCCTACCTGTGACTGTCATTGTATATCCATTCATAATGCAAATACTACTAGCAAGTTTGGTACCCATGTTCCAAATGACATCTACCTCTATGCATATGAGTACATCTGATACTTTGGGTCCCCATCAAGGCACTTAGGGTCAGCTGCTAAGTGGTGACTCAGACAAGTTGGGAATAAAGCACAGACAAACAGGGCACTTGTGAACAAAATGAAAACCCTTATGCCTGTATTCTGCGGTTCAGGTTAGCTAATGCCTTTGCTTTTCCTATTTTCTCTCAGTAACCTAACAAAAGTGCTATGAAATTACTCAGACCTTGTATAGGCAACTTGCAGGCCAAATCCTCAGCTGATGTAAATCAGCATAGCTTCACTGAAATCAATGGTGTTACATTGGTCTATGTCAGCTGAAATTCTTCCCTGCATCTTTTGTAATCTACTAGGTGCTGATTATCCTGCTGCCCACTTTTCCATTAGTCCTCACTCTGTGCTTCCTTATTACAGACACATCAAGCAGTGGAAATGACTAAAAAACATGAGGCAGATTATTCTTACAGTAGTTCTTGACCAGTGTCAAATGGGAAGCAGTTGGAAATATCATGTGTGCTAGCACAAGGTTTCTAACCCAATTTGAGTAGAATCAACAGATTTCAGTAGTCTAGGTGATATCTATTTGAGTGCTTAACCAAGCTAATCTCCAAGGATTTTGAAACTGTCCAGCAAGTAATTTATTTTGAGTTTATTAGCACATGTTACCATATTTCTGATTTGTCTATGTTCAAAAACACTAAAAACCTTCTTTATGTAGGTTTCTGAGTAGATCTGATTCACAAGGCCTAGTTTTTGAGACAATATAAAAAAAGATACAACAGCTGTTGGCATTGGGGACAGGAAATGAGAATATATTTTCTTTTTGGGTCTCATCCAAATTCCTATGAAGGCAATGAGAAGACTCTCACTGACTTCAGTGTTCTTTGGATCAGGCTGCTTAGAATTAAGAGTTCTAATCAATTTGAGATCACCGTACAGTTTTAATGATCAGGGCAGGTAATTCATAACGTAGACTAAGGAGCATGCTATAATCATTTTTTTTTTAAATTTACACCTCTACAAAACTTATGTTCAGAGAAATATTGCCCAAAGCAACACCTGAATGAAAATATTATGGATTTTTTTTTATTATTTTATTGTTTGTGGTGGTGCTGAAGGCTGTAGTTCTGTTAAACCAAGATTCTTTCAAACACATAGGTACACAAAGTACTTACACACCTTAAAATTAGATCATTACTTTTTTCAGTCTCATAAAGCTGTTTCACATTTTGGCAGACTTTCACACCTTTGCTGGCCTTTACCAACAGAAATGATTGCTGGCTTTCTGGCTCAAGGGAAAGGCAAACTTTTCATTTGCCGATCATGCTCAGAATTAATGGTAATGCAGAGTGCATACAATACTATTTGTGTAACAAAAGCACATGAAGAACTCAACTAAGGTCATACAGATGCAAAGTAAGAGATGGAGCCTACCCGGAAAATCTTACATTCTAATTAGAAAAGACCAAGTACCTGCACAAGCCAGTGGCAGGGTCCAGTGCTGGATTTCCCATTAGGCACTGTAGGCACAGTGCCTAGGGCCTATGAAATTTTAAAAATTAAAAAAGCAGAAAAATAAAGAAAAATAAGGAACATCACATGGTTTAGCATTAGAATAGTTTAAAGTGCATCATGTCAATCGACATGATTCAAATGGTGTTTACCCCTCTTTTTTGCACATTTTGAAGTAAAAGTGCCTAGGGCCTATGAACACCAAAATCCAGCCCTGGCAGGGTCAGAAATAGAGCATAGGCCTCCTTAGTCCTACTACAGTGCCCTGGCTGCTGGACTAAACAGCCTCTAAGCACAGTCTGAATGAATGAATGCCCCATCTCATCTTTCCCAACTGTCAAATAAGTAAGCCTGGTACCTTACATCACCCTTTCATGTCCTAAATATTTACTGTTTTCCCATTAAACAAAATAGAACAGAAATGTTTCCAGATGTGAAATGACTGTCTTTGTACACTTACAAAATTCAAGAGAACTTATGCTGCCTCCATTGTCACATGTAGCCCTGTTCCCAGGTGGTGGCAATAAAAGCTGCATTCAGTATCTAGGAGGTTCCCCTCAATATTGCAAAACAGAAACAATTTGAGATCCCACCCAGAAATCTACAAAACGTAAATGCCATTCTTGGGTGCACCTAAGAGATAATATTTCCCCACTCCCAAGGTCTGAGCATGTATGTAACAAAAGCCAACCTTTATTAGAAGGGTGAAGGAACTCTGTGTTAATTTGGGAATACACCACCACCATAGTGATTCAGAAGTATGCAACCTTAAGTTAACATGTGCCCCCAAAGTATCTTGGGTAATGCCCTTTGCCTCAGTTTCCCATCTTTCAGGATGAAAGTGTGCTGAACAAAAGTCCCTTTAACATTCCAGGCTCCTTCCCTTCTTGTGCACTTCACTCTCAGTTAGCTGTGCAGGGGCAGTGAAATCCAGAACTCAGAAGTGCTTATGTGGATTCACCTCCCACCACTGAGGGCATGTGTGGCGGGAGAGGAAGGGAATGGCCAGTAATGCCACTGCGGCAGCTTGCCACTGTCTCTGTCCACTTTGCTGTTGTCTCTTGCTGCTCACTGCTGCTGCTCATCATTGCCTCTGTTGTTGTTTGATGCCGCTTTTGCCTCACTGTGATGCTGTATTCTGAGGTTCCACAAATTAGCCCAATTCTTAATCATTTCAGTCAAGAATTTTACTGCTGCTGCACATTCTGCACTGTCACTGCAATGTGGTTCTCACACCATATCTAAGGTTCAGAATTGTAGACTTGCTTGTCACTGATGTCAACTCTAGTGGCCACGGATCAGTAACAATGGTGCTCAGCTGAGCCTGATTAGCTGTCTTTTGTGTGCTAGAGAGGAGAGATCAAATGGCATCTAGAACTCTCAAAACACAATCCACACGTACATGTAAAAAACATCTGTCCCACCATCCCTAACTTTCACCAGTATTTGATCACTACCAAGTGAGTAAATGTAGGGCGAACCATTCAGTTAAGAGTCTTTAAGTACAGTTCTGCTGCTGATCAGTCATACAATAAGGGTAACAACATTCCATTGCCCCAGTTCAAGACTGAAGTGAATTTTAACCTAAAGCAGCCAAAAGTGTTCACTTTCCAAAAGCAGTTCTGTCTGCAGATCACCAGGCAAAGTGTGTGCGTCTGTGCAAATACAGTCTGCTACTGAAATCTTGCTATATATGGCCAGGGAGAGTTTATTCACACCCTGGCTTACACACAGATCCTTCAGATAGAATTTATCTATCAATTTCTCATTCAGAGCAGATGACTAGGACTCAGAGGAGAGAAGGACCTGAGTGATGATTGCTATAGGTCTTCTTAAGTAGCTTTCCCAGGACGTGATGTAAGTATGTGTGGCCAGTTTCAGCTTCATATTCCAAAGTTTTGTTCCCAGATGCTTTGCTTCTATAAAGCAACACATGCTTCTACAGAAATAGATCAACAACTTTGTATGGCAACATCGTGAGAATATTAAGATGCTGATTCTGTACTTGATAGCATGCAAGCGGCCTGCTGTGCCTTCACTAAGTACCGTTGATATAATTGGGCTCTTCACAAGTGTGGCAAGCCATCTGTGTGATGTCAGTTGTACTAAAAGAAGCTAAATACGAATTTAAAAAATCCTGACATTATGACAAGAATCAAGCAAATCCTCAGGATGCACTGCCATGTGTTATTATAGTGCATCCCACTGAGCAAATACACATATAGGTCATCTTAAAAACCACAATACTATTCAATCATCTAAAATAAATAAACATTCCAAGGAAGAACATTTGCCAATAATATAAAAGTGAACATGCATGAGATGAAAATTACATCCAAAGCTTAATTTTAGTGACAATAAAGTGTTTGTATGCTCAGCCTGCATTCCTTTCAGAGAACTAAGAAAACACAAGTTTTTAATAATTGAACTTATTCTATAACTGGAAAGGTACCTATATACTGTATTGTATAAAATGATCAGCAGGCAGGTAAAATAAAACATGTTGCTAGGCACTACTTGCTTTCAACTATCTTATGCTCTAAATTGTTAGGTACTGTAACTTTAGGCTGTCTCATGCACAATCAATCCACCTAAAGCAAGAAAAGAATGACTATTAAACAGTTTCACATTCTTCTTCACTAATGATACTTAAACACTCTCAATAAGGTTAGCTAATTGTGCAATGTCAATCCTCCAGTAACCATATATCCGTAGGTTGTCTTTCTGGTTTGCTCCTTTTGTTTCTAGACAGCAACTAATGTACTGGAATGATCAAAACTGGCAGTTTACAATTCATTGCAGGATACACTGCTTGAGGAATTCTCTAAGTGTCAATGTGAAAAGCCCGTGAAACAGCTAGCAAATCTGGAACAATGTGGATTTGAATTCTGTGAAAATTTGATAGAGCCACATATTATTAATGTGACAGTAGGGATTGAACAGCAGACCTCAAGCAAAGAGAGATAGTTTCTATGCTTAAGGCTATAACAAACCCAATCCATGAACCTCAGCCCCCTGCAGATTGGACACAGAGTCACATGTATGCATGTACAGGGTGATCATAGCTTACACTAATGCTAACGGATTTAAGCAAGTTTAACTCAGCAGAGTCTTATGATATTGGGGAAACTTTTAAATAATCACTACTGCTGCAGGTTTGCCATGGGGAAGAAAAAAGCAATAGTATGATCCTCCCAATTGTCCAAGTTTTCATGTGTGTCTGTGACTCATCTCCCAGTGGCAGCTCCTTCTCCAGGTGAGCAGCTGTGCCCAGCCACTCCAGGTGTTGTGTGAGCAGGCATGTGGGAGTCACAGTGCTTCTCAAGTTTGGTCCTGCCGCCGCTCTCAGCCAAAGAGGTTAGGACTGCAGTGCTGGTGCAGAGGGTTCTGCTGCAGGTGACTGGTACCTCCTCTCTATCAGGGAATTTTTAAATAAAAAAAAATCACAGAGCAGTCACTAACCCATTGACTTTTATTATGTATACCATGACTGGTCTGTGGTTTTTGCTGAAAAAAAAATCCTGTGAATTATTGCCATTCTAATATTCACGAAAAGCTTTTTTTTTTTTGAGCATCCCAAAATAAAATGAATTAGGCACCTCAAAAAAAAAAAAAAAAAGGCACAGTCTTCGCTTCTAAGATATGACTTGCCAATCCATTAGAATTCTTTCAGCATGTGGACAAAGGTGATCCAGTGGACACAGAATACTTAGATTTTCAGGATGTCTTTGATAAGGTCCCTCACAAAAGGCTCTTAAGAAAAGTGATCTGTCATGGGAGAAGAGGGAAGGTCCACCCATGGAGGAGTAACTGGCTAAAATCTAGGAAACAAAGGGAAGAAATAGATCAGTTTTCAGACTGGAATAGTGTCCACCCTTGGAGCCTGTAGTGGGATCAGTACTGTTCAGCACATGCATATATGTATATAAATAACATAAATGATCTGGGAAAAGGGATAACAATAAGATGGCAAAAACTGCAGCTAATACAAAATTATTCATGATATTTAAGTCCAAAGCAGACTGTGAAGAACTACAAAGGGATCACAGAAAACTGGGTGACTGAGCAACAAAATGTCTGAAGAAATTCTGTGTTCATAAATGCAAAGCAATGCACTTTGGAAGACATAATCTGAATCAACTGTATAAAATAATGGGATCTAAATTAGCTGTTATCAATCAAGAAAGAAATCTTGGAGTCCTTGTGGATAGTCATTTGAAAACATCCACTCAGTGTGCAGCAGCAGTCAAAAAAAATATCCAACAATGCTAGGAATCATTAGGAAAGGGATCAATAATAAGAAAGAAAATATCATGTTGCCTCTTTTTAAATTGATATCCCCTCATCTTGAATACTGCATTTTGATTTGTTAATCTACCAGTTCCCCACCTCCCACCACTTTCTATTTTTCCAAACCCTCAGCTCCCTTCCTGACACTTTCCCAGGCAGATGATATGCTGAGGATGAGTCCTGGGCCCAGTAATGTTGTACCATACATTTTGGCTGACTTAAATAAAAAGGGCTCCACTTTTGTAGCTTCACCTCTTGGTAGAGTCTTTTTTTGGCTCCTACCAGTCCCCTTGCTGTCACTGGGGAGTCCTCAGGGAGTGGACAGGTTTAAGCTGGTGCCTGGTAATCAGGACTGGTTTGGAGGTCTTCCACTCTGGATGCTGTTCTCTGCTGGGATCAAACTGCCTGAACCATACACAAGGAAACCGTGAATCCATTACAAACAGTTCCAAGGATGAGGCCCCATTTTACAATACACCTGCTGCAACGTCCTTCCACATGCATCTTTCTATAGCAGTTCAAAGATTCCCTTTGTGGGGAATGGGAGTTCACAGACTTCTCTTTCAGCTCCTCAACACAAACTGAAATTAAAGCTTTTGTTTCTGGATCAGGCTGTCCCTCCCACTGAGGAGTTCTGGTTCATCATTAGCCAAGTAAACTGCTTATCCATGTCACTCCATCCATAAGCCTCCCTACTGATCTCAGAATGCTAATTCCAAGCATGCTAAGAAATAGCATCAGAGGGCTCTGATAACCATCACTGCTGTAGTCAATAGGCAGAATGGACCCCTTTAGAGGCTCAATCAGGCAGACCAGGAGGTGGCAAACTCCAAGTGGTGGTTACTTCCCCAACAGGCATTAATTTTCCAATGATAAAAAGAACTGTAGAATTTATTAAGACTACAGAAAAGGCAAGTCAAAGATGGCCATAGTTAAACAAAGCAACCAAAAATTTATAAAGAAGAATGAGAAATATGTTATTAAAACCCACAAAACCCGTGTAAGTGACACAGAGAATGAGGATGTTGTGCTCTAGTTTTTATAAATATCAAATGCATCCCAGGTTACTCGGTTGGGCTTATTTTGCCTGAATGCATAGAATTAAATCAAAGGAGGCTGTGAGGTGGCAAACAAAAAGAAAAGAAAACAATGGCATAAATAAGACGCTATCATAGAAAATACTATAAGTTCTAGGGAAAATATTGGGGAGCTATTAAGTGGAAAATAATCTTTGACCTGATGCCCACTAAGATCCTAGGATCAAAGGGTATTCTAAAACTCTAAAGACACCAGCCTGGGAAGGATCTAGGGATCTGAGTGGGTTGTCAGCATGCTGATATAGACATGCTGGGGGTGGGGAGGGTGAAGAGTCATCAGTAGCATGTGCAGAAGGCAGTCTTTCGTTGCCAGCCAGAGATAGGGTTAACTAAGTTGAGAAAAACTGTCAAAATTTGGCAAGAAAATATTAAAGTGTAAAATGGGAAATAGGTCTATAGGCTTTTATTGTGTTTATGTACCTTCAGGCAAATAAATAATTATTTGTGTTGAAGAAGCTGTTTCTGATCCACTTTAAGCAGTTACTGTTACAAGCTCCCAAAATTCTTCTTCTCATGTCCTTGTCACAAACTAGATGTTCTTCCAGACCTGTGTACAAGTGATGGCTTTCTATCACTGCAGCAAGGTGCTCCTTCATATCAGTGTTACTGAGGAGTTGGCAATCAAGCAGGTGCTCCATGATCTGCACATCACTGCACTCACATATACTTGTATATTTCCAGTTGCTCCATTTGATCATATTAGTTTCTGATCTGCCAGTTTACATACGCAAGGGGTTCAAGCATCACCACGTTGACCAGTCTGTATCAGCCCCTCTGGCAAGTTGTCTTGGTGTTCTAGCTCTATTTCAGTGCATCAAAATTGCACATGGTTTTCATTCCATAACCTTAGTTGTGCCTTGGCAGCTGCCATATCCAAAGGCACAACACTGATTATTAAACTCTTTTGTGATTTAAGGCATCTGATTACACTTGTATGACCATATAATGGATGCCTTGGATTTTCCATCTGCCGTGATCTTTGCCTTTGGGGGCTAGCAAAAGAGTTCACATCACTTGTCGGACTCTTACAAATCTGTGAATTCTGCCACACACCTAGTCACTAACAACTTCAGATAAATATAATGTTTCTTTGTATACAAAGGCCATTGAGCAACATGGCTATGGGTCTCAGGTTCACACAAGGGTGGTGGAAATTTGAAAAAATGGCAATTTCTCTGACAGACAGGTGCATAATGCAGGACACTTTCTTTCTGGATTCTAATAGTCTGGGGCCATGACAGGACTTTCTAAAAGAATGTAAGTTAGTTCTGATGGCTTCCTAAAAGAACATAAGTTAGTTCTGTTCTTTTCCTGCAACTCAGCAGGGAAGATCATCTAACTTACTCTGGTGTGAAGGATAAAGTAAAATATGAATGTAGGCTGTTCATTTTTTAAATAATTTTAGCTAATGCTTTGTTCTGCTTACTAGAAGTGCCCTAATAGGCCTTCTTGTTCTGAAAAGGCCAGCTGTCACTCTAAAAGGAAGAGATGAAGGGGTCCAGACAGACCAGAGCAGCAATAGGCAGTTGAAATGGATGAGTTGTTGTACCCAGACCATGGTCTAGAAATGGGACAACTGTGAGATTCCACCCTGGACAGGTGAAAGCAACAGGCTTATCACCTGAGGGGGATGCATTCAGAGAAACTGGAAGGGTATGGCCACACGCACTTCTTAGTCTGAAACAACAGAGGTGCTTGCAATCCCCTCCCCAGGCGGAATAGCATGTCCACACTGTGGACTTGCTATTTCGCTGCCTTATTTCGAGGACAAAGTTTTTTATCCTCGAAATAAGGTGTTTCAAAATAATCTGTTATTTCGAAACAGCTTGTTTCGAAACAAGCATACCCTGTGTGAACATAGCCGAAAAGTCCACAGAAGTGCAAGCAGCTATGTTGTCATAATATGGGCTCCCTTTTATTTTCTATCTGAGGAAATTTATTTTTTGCTAATATTTTCTACTGAATTAGGGAGAAAAAAAGAATGCCTGTGATATATTTTTATTGGATTATTGATGGAATCTCTGGCTACGGTAGCTCTGGGCAGTTTCAGATGCAGATTGTATTAGGTGTGTCACAAATGGAAAACAGTGATAAACTGGAGTCCAAAAGAATATAAATCATGACATGGCTTAAAATGGCAATGCTGTAAACACTGTTACGGAGTTGAACCTTTTAGACTTTCTGAAAAATACCTGAACAACTAAACAAAATAAAACATGAAGGAAAACAAGACACGTATTATCATGAGATGCATATTTTGCTTACATCAGTGCATTCCATTTCAGTTTGGTAAGATAACTGCTGACCAGTTTGGAATAAAAAGATTATTCCTTATCTGTATTTGGGTAAGTGCACTGTTTCACAGACATCAGAAAAGAAATATCATTATTTTTGTTTTAATATTATCGTCAACAAACACTACACGCTTTAGTTCAAAACATTTCACTGTCCCAAGGTAATCAGGCTTGATACAGAAGCTTCTTCCTCATTGCAGTGGAGGAATGCTCCCACTACAGAATATACAGAGGCCAAGAAACAGATTCTAAAGCTGGTAAAGGCTCACTCTGATGCTACAGACGCCCTTGATGTTCTGCAGGGGGCAGCGTTAGTGAATCTACTGGTGTGAACCCTACTTCCTTTGTTGTCTCTACAAATCATGCTGTGACACAATGCACCCAGGTACATCCTTATGGTATGATTATGTAGCATTCATACTCACCTTAAAGTGTAACTGTGTATTATTGAATGTAAAGTGTGTCTTGTGTTTGTGGAATGTGAATGCTTGTGCCATCTTTAACACTATTAGCATAATATGCTTACTGAACAGTTATGAAGCTCTGTTATGTAGGATTCCCAAATATGTGTCTGCCATTGTTTGGAGCAGGCAAACACTGACTGCAGAGTGAGAGTTCATGCCTCACTAAGGCAGGCTTCAAGAACAATGGACTGGCCTAATTATCTGATAAAGAGAAAAGTTTCAAGGGGGTAGGCATGTTAGTCTAGTTCAGCAAAACAAACAAAGAGTCTCACGGCACTTTTAAAGATATTCAAAGCATCTGACAAAGTGGGATTTTCTCCCATGTAAGTTCATGCGATAAATACATTTGTTAGTCTTTAAAAGTGCCATAGGACTACTTGTTTGTTTTGATACGGGGAAGCTCATTGACTCAGGATGTGGATAAAACTATGCACAGATACCTTTGTTACCTGACCCTGAAAGGGGGGAGGTGAGGTCCCAGAGATGGCAGCAGGAACATAGTAAAAAGTTCTTGAGCACACATTCTTGTATTTCATCTACAATCAGCGATTAAGTATAATTTGGTGGGCCCAGAACCCTCCTAATCAGTGGACTCCCTTCCCATAGTGTCCAAGCTCCAGCGTAGGAAGGATGAAGGCACTAGATGTGGAGGAATGCAGCAGGGGCAGGAGGTGGGGGTGGTGAAGGGGGACAGGGGCAGGAGAT
>ML682066.1:2097478-2124188 GCA_007922195.1 Podocnemis expansa
TGGGGGTGGTGAAGGGGGACAGGGGCAGGAAATGGGACAGAGAAGGGGAGTTAGGGGGCTGGAGCTACAGATGAAGGGGACACTGGGCTGCTCTCCCAGCCAGCGCCCCTCTGCAGCTGCGGGGAGCTGGGGGACCCCAATCAGTAGAGCCCTGCAAATCCTCAGATATCCACATTATGTCTGCATCCACAGATACAACACGGATATCTGTGGACCATTTCTTGTTGATGCAGATCAGATACGGATCCACACATTTTTATCTGCACAGAGCTAGAGCCCTGCAAATATGCGGATGTCCACGAATATCTGCATTATATCTGCATCCACGGATACAACATGGATATCCGTGGACCATTTCTTGTGGATGCAGTTCGGATACGGATTCACATATTTGTATCCGTGCAGGGCTCTACTGATCAGGGCTGCCCTGACAGGAGGGAGTCCGCCCCAGCGCTCCCCGCGCCAGCCCCAGCCCTGGCCCACCATGCCACCCCAGGGTCTGTGGAGCTGGAGCACCCTCAGCCCCGCACTCCCAGCTCCCACTCCTCCTCTGGCCCCAGCTCCTGCTCCTCCTCCAGCCCAGGCCCACCCCAGGTCCCCCTTACCTGGCCGCTGGAGCATGCTCAGGGCAGGAGTTTTAAAAGCTTGCAGGTTAGGGGAAGCTCTCTGCTGTCCAGAAGACTGTGTCTTCCTGCCAGCAAGGAGCTTCCCCCATGCTGGGAGCTTTTAAAACTGCGGGGGTTAAAGTAAGCTGGAACACACTGGCTGCTTTTTCTATTTTTAGGGCATCAGAATGCTGGTCCCCTAAAAATGGTGGGCCCCGGAACAGCATTCTGGTGCGTTCCAGCTTACTTTAACCCCTGTTAACACAAAACCAAGCAATTGAATGACTGCCCACAGGGGGAGTGCCTGGCTGAAGCAGTTAGCCAACCTGTTGTGAGCATTATTTAACTTTGGGAAGTCACTAGAAGTATTAAGCTTAGTTAAGAATGTGATTTGCTTTTATTCCTTCATGATCCAATCTGATTTCTATTCTAGCTTATCACCACTTTAAAACTTCTTTTTGTTTAATAAACTTAATTGTGTCTTTTATGTAAAGAAGTGCCTGGGGTTTGGTTACATGTAGGCTGTGTTCACACAGCCTCCTTATTTCGAAACAATGGAGGTTGTTTCGAAATAAGGTTTCGGCTGTTCACAAGACACACAGTTGTTTCGAAACAAGTTAAACCTAGTCTGTGGGCGAAACAACATTGTTTCGCAACGGTTGTTTTGATACAATGCCGTGCGAATGTGTTGTTTCGAAACAATGGTGGTTTTGAAATGACTTGTTTCAAAACAACCGTCGTCTGAACATGTTGTTTCGAAACAACGGTGAGTCGTTTCCAAATAACTGTTGTCCAGAATTGCCATTTCAATTCCAGCTTTTCTCCTTATTTCAAAGTGACTTTTTTGCTAATTTGAAATGTCATTTTGAAATAAGGCGTTATTTCAATACAAGTTATTTCGAAACAACCGTATCAAAATAACCCCGTGTGTGAACACAGCCATAGAGACCCAGGTGTTTGTAGGGTGATAGAGCTGGTATATATCAATTTCTTTGATAAACTGACTGACCATTGAGCTTACAGATTCCAGTGCATAGCACTGAATTCTGTAAGATGGCACTTTTTAGGGTTGTATCTGGGACTGGGCATGTTGGCTGAGATCACACTAGTGTATAATCCCTTTAGTGGCTGGCCACAAGCACTCACTAATTAGGCCAGGGACTGCTTGCTTGTAGTGTGCTGACACAGGAGAGGGGGTCCACATTAGCAGGGCAAGTGTTAGGTGGCCCTGGAGGGGGGCATTTGGGTGAGACGGCAATACACCAGTCTAATTGCAGAGGACTAACACATGTCCACTCCTAGGCAGGTGGTCCACATTGCTTCTGGACCCTCTCCCCTTTTGAAATGAGTAAAATGTAATAGGGATGAAAGAAGAGTTGATTAAAAAATAGGTTCTCTCCCCCCCCATGGAATAAAAGACAAAAAAAATAAAAATTTTCATATAATATTGTATTTTGATTTTTGGCAGAAATTATACCAAATACCAAAATATTTTTATACCAAAACTGAAGTATTTTGACTCAGAAATGCTGCCACAGTGCCTCATAATATTTGCAATTTAAGTTTCTCATCCCCCAGTCTCTTCTGTGCACTGGACTCTCTGGTCAACCTGGTCAAACACAGGTTTTTTACAATTCCAAAATGAAATGCATCCTCATTTGTCCCCTACCGGTGGAGCTATGCTTGTTTATACCAGCTGAATTTCTGGTTCAATATTCTTCAATGACTGTTTCCTGGAATGAGAATCTATAATTAGCACAGTACATTGCATGTAGGTGATATTTAAATACCTTTCAAAAAGGGAATTCAGATCTCTTTGATTGAAAAGAAAACCTTGAATGCTCACAGACTATTTTAGTTCTTGAGTATTCTTTGAGAAACACTGGTTGAAAGGGGAAAGAACAGAACAGAAGAATAAAAACAGGTTATCTTGTTTCATACAGGTATTTTGCAGACATAACAGCTCCAAATAATTTTAAAATTTAATATTTTTAGTTTGAAAATATAATTTTTCTGATGCTCCCAAAGAACTCTGTTGTATGTAAGTACACAAATTCTACAGTTGTCCAAGTTTTTATATTAACCTTCAGGGCAGCAGAAGAGAATCATGATAGATTTTGCAATTAGCTGTGATTTTGTGATGTCACACAATCAAAGGGGAGGGATGTTACTGTCAAAGTGAAGAGCCGATCAAAGTAAAAGTGTGTTTACAGAATTAAATTTGTCACCATGGCAACTACTTTCCATTCTTCCCTGAAAACTACCATAGCAAAAATGACAACAATAACAATAACACACAAGCAAAATAATAAATAATTTGTTTTAGCCTTTGGAAAAGTGGTAACTAAATATAGAATTTCAGAATGAATCATTTGAGAAAACACAGGCCTGTAAGTGGCTTTAAATAACAATGATATGTAATGGTGAAAATGAATGAAGGCAAAAATAATTTAGGGTGGGGGGACTGAACTGAATGTTTAGATCATTTTCTTCTCTCTTACTCCAACTTTGTGAGTTTGCAAAATTAGCTGGAAATCTTGTGAGAAGATCATTTCTTATGAAGTAACTTATATACCAAATATCACATGAATAGGTAGCACTTAAGCTTCCTTGCTCCCTTTATGCCTCCAATCTCATGTATTCTTCAGCTGAGTTCCTCAAGATAAATGCTAATAGGTCCAAGCTCATTTATGTGAAATTGTCCTAAAAAAGCAAGGGACTAAATTACACAGAGATGGGATAACTGTAATTCACTATTCAACACTGGTATAGTAGCAACTCATATGTAAAATTTCAACAAGTGTACTCCAGAAATATTACTAGAATAGTTAGAACCTATTTTAAATGTCTTGTTAGTCCAACAAGACTCTACTGATTTTAAATGTTTTGCTATAGAAGTAGGAATAAGCACAAAATAAATTAGAGGATGTCATACAGAACCATCTGTGAAAGCAATGTCTTGCTGTCTTGTTATTTGATGCATCCATTTGAAAGTGACCTTTTTGGCCTACAAATACTTCTGCCTGTAATTTCCTGACATTCAGAAGCTTATCTTCTAGGAAGATGGACATTTCTTAACACTGTAAGTAGGAAAAGGAGCATAAGGGAAAAAAAAATAAAGCCTTTTAATGTATCTGGGTAAATTCCAGATAGTAATCTCAAACTCTGGGGATTTAATGAACTTCTGAAAATCTTCAGAAATGCTTTCATGCTTATAATCATCACTTTATGAGCAGAAGAAGAGATATGCAGTATATAGCTAAACACTTTCCTTGAACCAAAATTCATACAAGTCTGAATGACGATTCCATTCACACGGTCAGCCAAACCTATTCCAGTGTACCTTTATGGCAATAAAGAATACAGCAGTTCTGATGCTAGCTGAGTTAGTGTTACATTGGTAATAGCATAATGATCAATATTATAATGACCATTGCACCTTCCAGCACAGGGTCTCAAAGTAGTTTCAGGCTGTATTCACACAGCATTTTTGTTTCGAAACAACCTCGTTGTTTCGAAACAAAAAAAAAAAAACATGTTCACACAATGCACAGTTGTTTTGAAACAAGGGGAAGCCCTTGTTTTGAAACAACTGTGTTGTTTCAAAACAAGTTAAACCCCACTTGGGGGCAAAACAACCTTGTTTCGGAACTCTTGTTTCGAAACAATGCGTGTGAACCTGTTGTTTCGGAACAAAGTGTTCCGAAACAACATTGGATCCTCAGCACCCTGGCCAGGGGACCCTTAGGACCCTGGCCAGGATGCTGAGGGCTGTCCCTCAGCCCCCAGTCGGGGGTGGGGGTGATCCGCTGCGGGCTGGCTCAGCCCACAGAGGGGGCTGTCCCCCAAGACTGCGGCCAGTCGGGGGCGCCGGGCTGAGCCACCACTGGCGGGTCAGGGGTGCCGGGCGCCCTCGACCTGCCGGGGGTGTTGGGGGGCAGCCCTGGGTAGGGGCTCAGCCTGGCGCCCCTGACCCACCTGTGGTGTCGGAGGGGGCAGCCCTGGCTGCGGGCTCAGCCCGGCGCCCACCAACTCGCCGGGGGTGTCCGGGGGGCAGCTCTGGCCGGGGGTTGAGCCACCCTGCAGGAGCTCACCCCCCGCCGGTGCCTGCAGCCCCCTTTCTGGGGCTGCAGGGTGAGCCAGCAGCGGCTCACCCCCAGGGGGCTGCAGCCCCCTGCAGCACCTAACGAAATAGCAGGTTCACACTGTGAACCTGCTATTTCGTTTCCCGCTTTTTTCCCTATTTCGAACTGACTTTTTGCTAATTCGCATTGTCATTTCGAAATAAGGCATTATTTCGAAACAACTTGTTTCAAAATAACCATATGTGTGAATACAGCCTCAGACTTTAATTAATTTTCCACATCCCTGCAAGACTAAAGCATGTGTGATTGATCCATTTTACAGATCAGAAAATAAAGATCCCAGCATATCAGTGACAGCTAGGAGTAGAATCCAGAAGGCCTGATGCTTATCTTCTGTTCTGCCCAAAAGAACTTTTGATTTTCGGTGTCCAGAAGACTGTTTCAACTCTCAGTATTACTGCTCGTGAGCATCGCTGCTGCTGGGCACAGGATGCATGTGTCCCAAGTCTGAGAGTCAGGGACCTGAGCCCTGTCCCAGGCCATAGCTGTGCAGGTTCAGAGAGCCTGTGACTGCCCTGAGCTCCCACCATGCCTTCTTGGGAAGAGCTCAGGCCAGCAGGGGTGAGTTCTTTTAAGTTTCTTGATCTGCAGCATATATGCGGTAGATATTGGCAAGCAGCTAGCCCTGAAGACCCAGGTCAGAGTTGGGGCAGGAGGGATTTGGCCTGCCTAGGTCAAGACCTTGGGCCAATGGGATCTGGCCCAGGGCCGCCAACAAAGGCATGATCTTGTGGAGCACAGACAGATAACTGTAACCCTGTATAATGGACATTGTGACCAATGTCCAGCAAGACTCCATATTGTCAGTTTGGACTTTCTGCTTAAACAATGTACTTCATTTTGGATACTTGATGAAATCTGGTTTAGGCATATGCTGTATATGTTCTTTTAAATGTGTGAACAAGGTGTGTGAATGAAGGGCGTGTGTGTGAAAAGGCCAGTCTCAACTGCCAGCCTGTCCTGAGGAACCATAAGTACCATCTAACTGGTTGAACAATGCAGACATCTCATTAAAGCAAACAGAAGGCGCCACCCCAGAAAGAGAAGAACAAAATACAATCAAGTCTGCAAGTGACTGGTGACCAATGATCTCCCAGGAACCCTGAGGCTACATGACACAGCAAATCCCATAGACTTACATGAAGGCCTGCAAGTATAAAAGATGGGTGAGAGCATGAAAACTTTGGGGTCTCATTCTGCAACTGACATCTTGGAGCATCGGATCATGACCGACAGAGGCCTGGCTCCCTCCTTGTGCCCAGCCTAGTTGGCCACTAGGCTGGCTCAAGCAACACATGAAAGGACTGGTAATTACATCACACGAGCTTACAGAACTTCTTGTGTGTGTGTGTCTGTGTCTGTGTGAGTGCTTTTTGCTATCCTTACTTATTTACAATAAATGTGGCATATTGCCTTGTCCCCCTGAATAAGATCCTGCTAGTCTTTTCTTTTTATTAGGGGGTGCTCTCCTGGGTGCCCTTTTTGGTATAACAATCTGGTGACCAACCCCTCCTGGGGACCTGGGACAAGTTCACGCTGCCAGTGGCGGCAGGATCCAGCACCGAACTTGGCCGGGGACTTGGGGCTGAGCTGCATGGGGCAGGATCCAGCCCCTGCCCTGATGGGGGACCCAGGACAAGGCCACGTAGTAGGAGGATCTGGCCCCTGCCCTGGCTAGGGACCTGGCACCAGGTCTCACGGCAGCAGGAGTTTGTCCTGCCCCAGCTCTGGCCAGAGACCAGGCACCAAGATCTGGCCTTGGCCAGGGACCTGGGGCTGGGCTTCTCCTGGTGGCAGGAGCTGGCCCCAACTCTGGCCAGGGACCTGGAGCCAGATTGCATGGCTGGCAGCGCTAGGATCTGGCCCCACCTGAGTCGGTGACTCGGGGCTGGGTCGAATGATGGCAGGGGGCCAGGCCTCCAGTAGCGGGAGGAGCCAGCAGTAGCAGGACCCAGCCCCAACCCCGGGCGGGAACTCAGGGTTGGGCCACTGCTGCTACCAGCAGCATTCAGCTACAATCCTGACCAGGGCCCTGGAAGCAGCAAAGGCTGGATCCAGCCCTGGCCAGGGACCCAGCAGCGGTGGCAGGATTCCGCCCCAGGTCCAGCAGTAGGAGCCAGATTAGGCCCGGCAGGTGAGGGCATGGCAGGGAGTGTGTTTTGAGGTTGAGGGCTGGTTCTGGGACTGTGCCCCAAATCTTGTTTTGGGGCAGGGACACCCCTGTTGCTGCTGTCTGATTTGTGGAAAGAAAATCCTGGACATGTTTGTGGCTGCACTTTATTTTTTATGTTTTCTGGCCAAAATTTTGGAAAATATTTTCCACTTTTATTTGCTATACCAACAATAGCTGTGAGTTTTTGAGTCTGAATACTATTGCATCACTTTATGATAACTGCATTGGAAAGTGTATTAATATTGCTGTGGTCTTGTGGTTATACGATATCAGACTATTGGACTTATTATGTCTGGTTTTCTGGTCTGCCCCACTTTATTTACAGCCATCTGCACAATACTATGGATGGAGCTTTTCTCCCATGATGCTCTACAGCTGCTGAGTTGAGGATGGGGTTAAAACACAAAGGGGGAGTGCAAGTGAGTAATCTTACTTCACAATATCTCATGGAATTTTGTATGTCTGATGGACAATGCACAGGCAAATATCTATTCTCTCACCTATAGCTTTGATCCACATTCTCCCTACTTGTGAAGCTAAAACTCTCTGACGGATCCACAGAAAAGCGTGACACTGAAAGAAACAATGGAGTCTCTTGCCTTCTTCCATGCCTCTTCTGACTGGATCCATGGCTGCTTACTATGCTGTGCAGCAGAGCTATGGTTCTCTGGGTTTTTTTTTTTGTTTGTTCGTTTGTTTGCTTGTTTCATTTTTTAATGTCTTCATTATAGTTGCAGTCTTGTCTACATATCTTAGAAACAGTGTATGTAAAAAAGTGGACAAAATTGTTCTTTCAAAGATAGATTTGTTCTATGGGTCTCTCACACAGTAATCAAACATAAAATGTGAATATATCGTAGGTGGCCATCACAGTAGTAAACACACTACTATTTAGGAAATGAAATGGTAGTTCTAAGTGTCAAAAAAGGAGTTTGGTTGCACTTTTAAAGAACAACAAATTTATTTATCACATGAGCTTCTGTGGGAGAGAATCCTGCTTCGTCAGACGCTTGAAGATAGGGAATTTACAGAAGTCTTCAAGCGTCTGACAAAGCGGGATTCTCTCCCATGAAAACTCATGTCATAAATAAATTTAAAAGTGCCATCAGACTCCTTGTTTGTTTTGCTGAATTAGACTAACATGGCTACCCTTTTGGCACAAATTGTTAAAGGCAAACATTTTCTATCAGGCCTCATCTACACCAGAAAAATAAGTTATCCTAACATTGTTTGACTTGGAAATAATTATTATGGTGCCTGATATCCATGCCACCCTCCTTGGATTGGTGGAGTGTATCCTCACCAGGAGAAATTCCATCTGCCTAAGGAGAGCAGTGTGGGGATCTGAAAGCCTGGTCTCTCAGATCAGAGTCAGGAGCTCCACAGGCTCCTGGGCTCCCAGTCAGCTGCCATCCCACCCCATTTCCACCAGGAACTGGGGGAAGTCACTGGAGACTTCCCCATTCCCAAGAAGAAGCCATCTGAAGCTTCTTGCCCCTATGGAGTTGGATCCAGCTGCCTCAGCTTCTCCCCCTCCCTACCACAAGTGGGGCAGCTTTGTCAATGTCACAACTTAGCCTAAATTGACAAAGCTGCCCCAGCTACCTCTGAGGAGTAAGTGGAGAAACACCCAGGCTTCTCACCCATGCCCAATCAGGAGTGAAGAAAATCTGTGGAGCTTCTTGCTACTCTTCCAGCTAGGAGTGAAAGGCCACTGCTCAGTTTTCAGGTGGGTTTCTTGTCAATTTCACCACTTCTGTGGAGTGATGAAATTGACAAGAATGATAACCTGGCAGCTGATGTAAGGGATGCAGTGCCTACATTGATATGTAGACTTAGCATAATAAATTCACATTGGTTCAAGGAGCATTTTAGTCTGCACACCTCATTGTTTTGTCCCAAAAGCTGACTTTTATTAACAAAACCCTCTAGTATGGAAGAGCTATCACATATATATTATATACATTAATATACAGCATCACCTCCCAATTTTAAAATAACGATATTAAAAGTACAAAGTTAAGTACTAAAAATATTAGGAAATGCCTTAAGTCCGATATTTGTTCAGTGCAACCTAGATACAGCCCCCCTACTGTGCATATATATTATGATACAATCTTTAATGAAATAATTACATAGTGGTCCCCCCCCCCCAGATCTCCTTCCATATTCAGTTTACAAGGTAGGGATGGTGCTTGCTTAGGATAAGTCTGCACTTGAGCTGCGGATGGGATTCCCAGCTCTAGGAGATGTACAATAGAATCTCAGAGTTACAAACACCTTGAGAACAGAAGTAGTTCGTAACTCTGAAATGTTTGTAACTGAACAAAACACTACGATTGTTCTTTCAAAAGTTTACAACTGAACATTGAATAAATACAGCTCTGAAACTTCAGCATGAAGGAAAAAGCTGCTTTACCATCTTAGTTTAGGAGAAAAAAGTACAGCAACAGGTTCCTCATCTCCTTAAATCTTTATTTTGAAATTTCTCTTTTTTTCAGTAGTTTATGCTTAACACAACACTATACTGTATTTGCATTTTTGTTTGCTTATTCATCTCTAATGCTGCCAAATTCTGTACCTTTGGTTCCAAATGAAGTGCATCAGTGAGCAATTAGTTTGTAACTCTGTTGTAGATAACTCTGAGTCTCTACTGCATAAGCACTAGTTCCAATATAGTCAGCACACGAAAAATAGAAAGAAGCTATAGCAGAATGAGCTGTGGGGTGACTAGGTACCCTAAATGTATAGTCATCCAAGACCCCAGATTTGCTCTTGGGGTGATTAATCCATCCTATGGCTCAAGGAAAGCTGGTCATTAACATTGAGACAAAGGCCACCTCTGCAAATTCTAATCCCTGCTCTAAAGCATCAGGACATTAATCCCCCCCGAGAAAGAAAGAAAGAAAGAAAGAGAGAGAGAGAGGACTCAGGAGGATTTTAACATAGTGTTGCCCAATTTGACCCAGACAGCTAGTCAAATTTTGAAACTCTTTGGATTTTCTGCTTGGGAGCAGAAATTTGTAATAGGTATTTCTGTGGCACAGCTTTGTTTATTTACAAAGAACATAGAAAGTCCTATGTCTCTGAATGCAAACAGAATCAAATAGCAGGAAATAGCTTCTTTCATTCACTGCACCAAGAGCACTCTTAAGTCTATACTCCAATCAAAAATCTCTCCAAAGGTTTCTTTCAGGGTAAGCAACCATGATTTTAGCTGCTTCTTTCAGTAGGCTTGCTCTTTCTTTCAGGATAGGTCTACATTTAAAGTAGAAAATACTGTCTTCATTGATGGGAGGGATTCACCCATCGGTGTAGATAATCCACCTCCATGAGCGGTGGTAACTAAGTTGATGACACCCCCCCCCAAACAATACACAGAAGCTCCTAGAAGGTTTCACACACTCCTAAAAACAGAGTTTATGCGTACAGTTGGGTGCGATCTCACACAGTTAACATACCAGTCTCAATCCCTAAACAAGGTTTCAAACAGCTCATAACAAGAGGCAAAAACACCATATTCCCCTAGCCTATCTTGAAAATAAAAATACGGAGCCATTTTGGTCAAAATTCCATCTACACCCCTGTGCCTCCAAAAAGTCAACCTGACACATCATTCATGTAAACTTTCAGTTAAAGTTTGGCTATTTACAAAAGCTTAAAACAAGGTATTATAATGAAAAGTACTATACTATCTTAATAAGAGGTGATGTTGCCAGTCCTGCATATAACATTTTAGTTGTAGTTTATAAAAAAAACAAAACAAAAAAAAACAAAAAAAAAACTTACCAGTTAAGTAGCTATGTATAAAAATGAATATTGATACATATCTCATGTGCAGCATACTGCTTGATTTGCATACAAACATAAATGCAAATATAAAATTCTGTGTATATATACACATTTTATTCTAAGACATGCATAGCTTCTCTGTTATAGACTTGCCCAAGTTATCATGTGAATGACTTTTTTTTTATTTTTAGTAAAGATTCAATAAAAATAAAAGTTAAAAAGGGGTTTTGAGGTTGCAGACATATAGTGGGGAGATGTATTCAGCAGGAATGAGAACTGACAGTCTCTTTCTCCCTTTCCATTGAAGAGACCAGCCTCTTTCATCTCACCAGGAGACTTTTATATGTATTGACACAATAGTGGTTGTTTGAGCTACATCTTTTAGGTAGCAGAGGAACTTTTCAGCAGGGAGGGGGATGTGTTAAAGAGTCAATTTTTTTTTTTTACCTCATTCTAAGCATTAAGAATGGACATAGGTAGTGGTTACAATAAATTATGTGCTGTAGGACGTGAGTTCCTTGAGGAAAATGTAAAAACAGTAAAATTCAACTTCATCTTGACAACTATATTTCATGTAAACTTAAGTCCCAAAAATACTTCGTGGTTAAATAGTAAAGAAGTCTGTTTCCAATGGCAGTGGCTTCCAAGACAGTTCTTACACCAATAGTGGAGGGACAGAGGAATTGAATAAGAAGAACAGAGAAAGACTATGGAGTATGCCTACACTTTTGACTCCATGGTGATGGATGCCATGGGACTGAGCAGGTCCTAAAAAGAATAAGGCTGAATCAATGGGAGGGCATTTCCCATTGATGCAGCACCATGAATACCCTGACATACAACAACATAAGTATGTCAATGGGAGATGATCTCCCATTGACTGCCAGTGGCAGCATAAACCAAACCAAAGTCCTGAGGAAGACTGAAGCAAGCCATGGAGGATTTGAAAACTATGGAGCAAAAGGACTAAATTGTGATTAGTCCTTATGAAACTGTGTGAGAAGAAGAAATGGCAGGAGTGGGGTAAGGGAGGAGTCTACCCATTTTGTTGCATAGCCTAAGTAAAGGCTACCCAGACTTGCTACTCCTGAACTTAGGGGAGCACAGGAGTTACTTCTAAGCTGCTCTATTTTGGGAGCTACTCAGTGGAAAACAATAGGGGGTAGGAGAGAGCATACTGCATACTTTAAAGTGCTATAGCAAATTAATCTCTTTCCCAAATATCTTCTAGCTAGATATTTTTGAGGAATATCTTGATGGCAGGTTACATAAAGAAATGTCAACTTTTCATTAAAAGCTTTGCATTTTTCAGCAAAAAGTTTCAGGTGACAGTCTTTTTGGCTGAAAAGTTGAAATTCTCTGGAAAAAGCAGACACAGCTTTGTTTGGTCAAAAACGCATTTTTGGCAGGTCAAAAACCAGAATGATTGGCAAACTGTTTATCAGTCCTAGTGAGCCTAACATAGAACTTCAATAAGACAAAGATATGGCTAAATTCATTCTTCAGAATTCCTGGAGATCTTGTCTTTGTGAAGCATTTTTTGCATTTTGTCTGTTTCTGACATTGGCACACATGTCAGAAAATGACACTGTGATCAAGGATTACAAAATTTGCAAAATAAAATCAATCATAGGAAAAGTCCAAGAAAATCTTCTAATTCTAATTTCATTGGTATACAAATGTGAACTCACTTGATTGTAAGAAGGCTTTCTTCTTCATTTTTAGAAATAAAGGGAGATATTTTCAGTTGGCTGTACAGAAAAATTAGGAATACTTACAACTTCATTACTATACACTAATTTCCCATATGATGGCAAGTTCCAAAAGGGTAGCTGCATCAGTCTAGCTCAGCAAAAATACATGGAGTCAAAGGCTTTCTCTGGGGCTGTGAAGGGAGAAGAAGAGATAATCAGTCTCCCTGGGTATGTCTGCACTATGGGCTTAAGTTGACTTAAAGCTCCTTAAATCAATGTAAGCAAAATCTAGGCTATATTTAGAAATTAAGTCAACTTAAGCAATTGCATCAGGAGCCCAATCCAGCTCCTGCCGTGCGGCAAGGAGCTGGTGGGCAGCTCTGGCTCCCAGCCCCTTGCTGCAGGTGGCAAGTGCTGGCAGCCAGTTCCTACTGCCTGTGGAGAGATGCTGGGAGCCCAATCTGTCTCCCAGCCCCTCTCCATGTGTGCTGGGGGCTGGCAGCTCACTCCTGCCCTCGCCACTTGCAGCTCACTCCCCCCATCGCCTGCGGCTTGGGGCTGGGAGCTTGATCTGGCTCTGAGCTGATTTGCACTGCACACAAGCAGCTAAAAGTGTGGTCAATTTCACAGACTCTGAGACAGTGAAATTCACCACGCTCTAAGCAAAGCAGCTCAACACCAGATCCAAGCCAGATCAGGCTCCGAACCAGGTCCTAGCCCCCCCAGTCTGCAGAAAGGTTCTGGGGGCCAAATCGTGCTCCTAGCCCCTCTCTGTGAACTGCAGGAACTGGCAGCTGGTTCCCACAACCTGCAGAGAGGGGCTGGGGTACAGATCAGACTCCCAGCCCCTCTCTGCAGTGGCAGAGAAGGAGTAGGAGCCTGATTGGGCTTCCAACCCCCTGTCATGAGTGGCAGGACCCAGCTTCCAGCCCCCTCCCCCCGCCTACTGCAAAGGTCTAGGAGCTGGATGCGGCTCCCAGTCACTTGCCAGCAGTGGCTGGGGCTAGATTAGCACTGGAGCTGGGCTGCACTTCGGGAGCCTGATCTGGACCAGGGGTGATGCAGGAGGTGGGGCAGCCCCAGGTACATCTAAACTGTGTCCAGTGCAGACCTATCCTGAAGTTGACTTCACAAGGTTGACTTAAAGTTGACCATGTGATGTCAACCTCCAAGGCTACCCCCCACCCCAATGTAGACATAGCCCCTGAGCTGTTCAGCTTAGAATCATAGGGTTAGAAGGGACCTTATGAGGTCGTCTACTCCAACCTCCTGCCAAAAAAGCAGGACCACACCCACTGAATTATCCCAGCCAAAGTTTTGTCTAACCGAGCCTTAAATATCTCCAAAGATGGAGATTCTACCGCTTCCCTAGATAGCCCATTCCAATGCTTCACTACTCTCCTAGTAAGAAAGTTTTTCCTAATATCCAACCTCAGCCTCCCCAGCTGCAACTTGAAACCATTGCTCCTTGTTTGGTCCTCTGTTATTACTAAGAAAAGCCAAGCTCCCTCCTCTTTGGAGCATCCCTTCAAGTAGTTGAAGGTTGCTATCAAATCCCCTCTCAGTCTTCTCTTCTGCAGACTAAATAAGCCTAGTTCCTTCAGTCTTTCTTCATAGGTCTTGTGCTCCAGCCCCTTGATCATTTTTGTTGCCCTCTGCTGGACTGTTTCTAATTTGTCCATAGCCTTTCTGTAGTGAGGAGCCCAAAACTGAACACAGTATTCCAGATGTGGCCTCACCAGTGTCAAATAGAGGGGAACGATCACATCCCTCAATCTTCTGGCAACACTTCTTCTGATACAGCCCAGTATGCCATTGGCCTTTTTGGCAGCAAGAGCACACTGTTGACTTATATCCAGCTTCCCATCCACCATGACCCCGAGGTCCTTTTCTACAGTGCTGCTACTTAGCTGATCACTCCCCAGCCTGTAGCAGTGCATGGGGTTTTTCCATCCTAATTGCAGGACTTTGCACTTGTCCTTGTTGAACCTCATGAGATTTCTACTGGCCCACTACTCCTATTTGTCTAGGTTTCCCTGAATGCTGACCCTGCCCTCCAGTGTATCTACTGTTCCCCCAAGCTTGGTGTCATCTCCCTTAGCTCTCAAACACAATATTCAAACTGAAACAAAAATTAGTCTCGGTTTCTGAGTCAGGTTGGGACTGAGCAGTCCTGACACATAATTGCTATTTCACCCAATGCTGAAGCATCCCTTTTGATCTTAGCAGGAACTTCTAGTCCATTACATCCCTACCCAACTCCAGACATGGTGAAAAATGGCATCAGAAAGCTCTGGTATCCATTTTATTATTGTAGGACCTACTCTCTTGTGACTCAGTCTGGCACTCCAGGAGCTGGTAAACTTCTGGAGGGACTTTACTTATATAAATATATAATCATTAATCATGATGTAAAGGTTAATTTTCTTCCACACGTCATTTGACACTGACAGAAGAAAATTGCTTGAAATGTGTCCTGTTAATTGTAGTTTTAGACTCAGCTGGTAGCAAAGCAAAATAGTAAATTTGCAGTTAGTAAATAGAAATCACTTGAGTGTGTTATCCACTCTTTACACTGTGAATCAAGAGACTAGCTTGAAATAATGTGTTTTTCCATAATGTTATCTGATTCTTTTCAGGTTCACAGTTTCTGTTCTTGGTCATTTTTAATAAAACTATGTTACAAATATATATTACCAGAGTAAATATTATTTATTCAGTGAACACCAAGTTGATCTGAAGATTTATTTCAATCCAATTTGAACATGGTTTTATATTATAGAAATCTACCCTAGCAAAAAACAAATTAATCAATAAGTACCATTGTGCTGGTAATGAAAAAATAGATAAAAATGAGGTGTTTTGCTCTAACTTTTATTTTGCCTGGTTATTAATTCTGTTGATCTGTACGTGGTGGATTCTAGAATTGAGCTTTAAGTGCCACCTACAGAAAGTTCTATAGTTTCAAGTAGTCATAGCAACAAGTGGAGCTACCTGAGTTTTCATTGCCAGAGGATGTGTTCCCATTTTGCTGTTGTGAGTAGTGCCAGTAATGAAGATAGTTAGAAGCACATGAAAACCTTATTGCTCAAAAAAGTTGGGAGGATTATAAATTGCAGCTTGCTTGGTTTTGAAATGCTTACATAGCCACACTGGGAACACATGTCCTGTCAACATCAAACAGCTGACAAGTTTATACTTTAATTTTTTACAAAAATGAATTTGTGTTTTTAAAACATTTATTTCTAGCCAACCAATTTGTTTTCACTTGGCCCTCTAATTCATCCTTACTGGGTCCATTTTCATCCTCCCCTTCTAATCAAGTAGAGCTACAGTGTGAAATGACTGCCCTCAATAATCATCAATGAAACATCATAATGCTTATATAAGGAATCTAGGTTGTGTGTTCTCTGTACTTTTAGTGGATTTCATACTTTATAAGCAGCGCCAGTGTCAATTAGCTACCAAGCTCTGAGTAGTACTGTTTAACAAGCTACACATGAAGTGACAATGTGTCACAAAATGTTATACTTGATGTCTGAGGAGAGGCTTCTAGAGGCTTAATTTTTGTACCTGGCTGTTGACTGGTTTAAGGCTGGCTGCTTTACCTCTTGCAGTAGAATCCCTCCGACTTATGAGCCTCCTGACTGATTAGGACACACAGATGAGAGAAAGAGACAGGGATGGATTAAAGCAACATGCTGCAGTGTTATTAACTTAATACTGGGGAGGGGCATTGTCCCTTCTCATACATCAAGCATTTAATTAAGTCCAATTCATGGCTTCTCCTTCCCTCTAAGGCGCACTCCAATATGTGCTTTGAGGCACAAAGAAAGGGTTTGGCTCCAGAATGTCTGAGCATGAACTCTCCCTCCTCTTTTCCTCTTCCCAGGAGCTGGCAATACCCCTTCTGGTCCAGTACCTTCTTGGCTCACTACAATAGACATTGGCCTTGGCTCTTTCTGCTGGGTAATAAGGATCTTTTACACTGCCACCCTCCTCTCCCCACATGACTCTATCCAACTTGAACAATAGGAAAACATTTGGACTATTTTCTGTTTTAACATTCAGAGTGAAGTATCTACAAATATGTTTCTTATTCATATTTGTTCATTAGGTATTTTCTTTTACTTTATTTCTGCTTTTGGGTTGTTCATGAGTTATTTGCTTCAACAATAAGATTAATCATTCTCTCTGGGGAATAATTTCTTTTCTTTGGAGAACAAAAATTTCATAACTCGGAAAGAGAAATCAAAAAAATTTAATATTCAGTCACATATTTTCTCTCTTTCTCTTTCATATACACACACAGATATATATGTTGTTAATGATTGGATAGTAGGAAACTGATAAATGTTAAAAGATAGGTAGGTAAAAGATTTCAAAAACTTTTGAAAGATTTATGAGCCGGTGATACATTTTCAAAAGCACCTGAGCAGCGTTAATATCAGTGCAAGTTAGTGTATGTCTACACTGATGCCCTGCATTCTGGGCACAACTCAGCAGCAAGTGTGAAGCTGCTGCTGTGCTCCAGAAGTTGGCTCCAGAAGTTCTGCCCCCTAAGAAAAGTAGCTGAAAACTGACCAAAAGCCATTTGCGTTCAGCTTCCCCAAGTGTGTCCCAGTGACCTAGACAGTCACTGGCAGATATTCAAGGTATTTTGCATGCCTAGCATATCTGACATCAACTGCTGTCAAAAATCACAGTAAGTGTAGACTAGGGTTTAGTCACCTAAATCATTGGGTCCTTTTTGTACATCCCACTAGATGGCTATCTTCATATTTAGCTAGCTTTAGAAATCTGGCCCTGTCACCTTGGAAAACAGGACAAAGGGCTATTCTTGTTATTCTTCTTCTTCTTCATCATCACTATGCCCAGGAAAGCAATCTGGGATTAGACCTCCATTGTGCTAAAAGCAGTATAAATTCAGAACAAAAAGATGGATCCTGCCCCAAGAAGTTCACAATCATAGTAAGACACTTAGGATGTTTTGAAAACATTATTAATACTTTTTAAAGCATAAGTCTGAGTTTTCAGCATCAAAAAATGTTTCCCCACATACACTGTATGTCCGGGATCACCATACGAAGTGTAGCTAATTTTTCCTATCATGCTGATCTCTTCTTCCATGATACCTAGTGACCTTCACAATTCTTTGTTGTATTGTATTTAGAAATACAAAAAATATGAATGTGGGGGATGATAATTTAATTTGTCATGCTGTCTGTAATATTTCCTGTGTTAGAAAGATAAACTGTGCTTGTGTAGGAAGAAGACATTTAAGTCTATTGAAAGGATAAGCTTTTGGGAATGAGAACTATTCCTGTTTTTCCAACTATTCCAAACTGTGCTTGTACAGCACCTATCACAATAAGGGTCTGAATTGCTGGATGGGAACCAGATTTTTTTGTTTTGCAGGAAATTCTACTATTTGGAATTTTTTTCTATTTAGAAATAGAATAAAAACAAATAATCTAAGTCACTCAATGCATTTCTTTCTGATAACATTTGATCTTTTTCCCCATTTTTGAACTTTTAAAATGTTTTTAAATGATTTTACAAAAAGCTGAATTTTGTTTCAAAGGCCTTTCCAAAAGAAAAAAAAAAATAAAAATATCAAAACCTTCTTTTCCAAAATAAGACATTTTCAAATGATCAAAATGCTTCATTTTCTTTGCTTTTGTTTTTCAAAACAAAATTTTGTCAAAATTCACCCTTTTTTTAAATATACCAAGTTTGATGAAAATGACATTTTCTGTCAAAAGTTTATGAACAAAAAATTACCAGCTCTAGTCCTGAATCTGACTGTGGCCTCTAATCATTGCCATATCTCTTAGAATAGCAAGCTGAACCTGGCCCTTGATTTTTAAGTGGAATTCCCCAGTAATAAAAGTGATTAAAAGTGATGGTGTGATACAGGTCAGTAATAATGATCTTCTCCATGTTTTTTTATTTTTTTAAACACATATTTCCTCCTACAATGGGCCTTCACTAATATTACAGCATATATACTTTAAAGGCAGCATTTTCAAAAGCCCTGAGCATTGTCTTTTCTCTGTTTCAACTGAAGAAACACCCCCATTACAAACAGTTAGACCAGAAATGAAAACTTCTGAACATTAACTTCAGAGGGAAAAAATTAAACCAGTGCTGAATGCTTTTGAAAACTATCAAAGCATGACAAACAATTTTACATTAATCAAAGATATGAAATAATCAAGATTAGGTTAATTGTTAAAAAGCAAAAGACAGCAAAATTGCAGGACCCTTAACTATAAGACTTAATATATATGAAGTTCTAGGATATAAATAGGGAAAGACTGGCAATAATAATTATTAGTTAAACAGAATTATTCACAGTTACATTTATCAGTCTCTGTCAGATTGGCTTCATGTACTTTTTAACGTAATAAAGTAGCTTCCACTAATTATCTTACCTTGGAGAGGTCTTACACAGGCAGTGGGGAGTAGAATATTTTATATATCTACAAATCTTTAACAATTCAGATTCATTAAATTTACAATTCAGATATTCCCCAGCTTATTCACTCAATACAAAAAGAGCTGATCTATCCTTTCAGCATAAAAGATGAGATATAAACCATACCAAAGAACCAGTCTGTGACTTGAACTCCTGACATTTACAACATGAATGTCCAGAATTAAGCAACATAAAAATCATATTTTTATATACCCATAATATTTGATATCGATGTAAGAGACCAGTGAGAGAGAATATGTAGGCTTTAATTTCCTTTGAGACAAACTTCCCTTGATGATATTAATCTTTATTAATATATCCAGTGTTGTTTTTCTAACATTATTTCCAGACAAATGCCTTAAAAGCATACAAAAGGATTATTTCATATCCCAGAGTGGCAATATATATATATTTGTCTAAATGATAAGAAGCCTTTGGGTTGAAGAAAATAAAACATGCTAGAAAGAGCTATAATTAAAAATGACTTTGCCTGGATTTGGGATTTCTCATATGTAAAAGGACAAGAGATATATAGCCCTAATGTTGCTATGCCAAGAACTATCTGAATGATATGCATTTAGGACTTGCAGTGCTGTGCTCTGAAATAGCATGATATGATACCACTAGTGATACCAAAGGCTAAGTATCCCTACATTATGTTTTGGTAAGGGACTGGTTCATTTTCTAAGCATTGTAAAAATGTGATTAATTGCTGGAAAAAAAACAAAAAACCTACACAAATTCAGCAGAACCCAGATGCATCACAATTATTTGGATTTCAGTCATATAACTGGGGCCCCTGGTCGTAAATGACAAATATAAAATAATAATGAGAATAATGTGCAGTATGTCATCTTCAAGTTCCACTCTCTAAAGAGTGAGGATAAGTTCCCCTACTTACTCTCAGTAATTCAGAATATAAATAGTCTCTAGATCCGTGCTGGTTGCTTGGGGAGATGCTCTGCTCCAACCTCATATGCCATTGATTTAGCTTCCTGTGACTTCAGTGGGAGTTAAGGGCTGAATAACATATGGAAGAGCAATCCAAATTAGTTGGGGGCTGTGTCAACCCTGGCTTGCAACCTTAGATGCCTTAAAATCACTTGCTGTACAAGCTCCCCACATGGGATTCTCAAACAGCCTGCCAGCATGAAAACCAGACCCCAAGTGTCTGTCACTGTAGTCTACCATCTACACCATGGCTTTCATCAGCTCAGTTGATACTACAGGGTGACCCCAACATGCATCCAGTACCGGATCGTTTTCCAGAAATGTATGTCCTGTACTGTCCAGTCCTCTCCTGAACAGTTCAAATATATTAAATCCATTATTCCTTTAGGGGAATAATGGGTTATTTACCACCTTATATAATTTCCCAAACATGTCAGTTTAAAACACATTGGATTGTATGAAACAAGTTTACTAACTTGAGTACAATTTACGTGACATAAAAGCTAGAAACAGTTACAAGATAAAACATTTACTTGTGCTTCATTCAACAAACTAGATTAGAGTCAAGCAAAGTTCCACTAGGCAGGGGTGTTGCTGGTGCTGGGCACCCTGGGGCACATGCCCCGAACCCCAGCACCAGTGCCCCGGATCTCCAGCCCAAATGGGCAGGAGATCTGGGGCCCAGCCTCCAGCAGCTGTGGTGTCCCCATCCCCAGCCGGGGATCTGGGGCCCGGCCGCTGGTGGCCATGGCAGCCCCGTCCCCAGCTGGGGATGTGGGGCCCTGCCTCCTGTGGCCCTGGCTGCCCACAGCAGTGGCGGCTCCATCCCCGGCTGGGGATGCGGGGCCTAGCCGCCCATGGTGGCATGGCAGCACCTGTCCCTGTTCCTGGCCAGGGAGTGGGGCCTGCAGGCTGGGGGCAGGGCCTGCGGGCCAGGGGCAGGGCCTGGGCCCGTGCCCCCGGATCCCTCCCCTGGCCAGCGATGCCTCTGCCACTAGGTGATCCAGCTGACCAAACACTCAGAATCCCTACCAAGAGTCCAAGATTTGTTTTCTTTTCTTTTCTTAGGTATGAAGAATGAGGTGGGCTGGGAGACCGAGTGCAGTGACTGAAGAAGTTTGTCCATTCCTTTTTTATAGTTCTATCCCCCATTTGAAAAACATTTCCAAGTGAGATCAGAAGACAAAGAGTCTACAGGGAAGGATATTTTCTGCTGACTTTTTTCACCTGTTTGAACTTCCTTTGTTTTCCCTCCCTATTTGATGACTCTGTTTATTACTTAAATGCAAATTAAGACAACCACACACATTCTTTCTTTTGTTTAACATAGACCTGATTTCTTCCAGGACAGTGCAGTGGGATCTGGAACTTGTATTGATAACATCTTATAGGGGAATCTTATAAATTTACATGCAAACTTACCACACATACTTTACTAGGTTAATACTGACTAGCAAATTGTGAGTTTCCAAATGATACCTTAAAAGGCATACTTCATACTGCATAGGGTGTATTCCATCACAGTCAGTCAGCACCTTCAGAATTAGGCTAGTAGTTTAAGCATTCTGTTACTGCATTATTTTCGATAATCTCTCTTGCTGTTTTCCAATGACTTTTTGCAGATCACTAAAGTGTCCTTTTTCTTTTGCTTTTGGTTGCTGACTCCAGGATACAAGCTTTCCAAACATGCCACCAGCTGATTTTGAAGTTCTGCCTGATGACCCCCACTCTTTTCAAAATTCAGAGCAGGTGCAATACACAGTTTTAGTGGCCAACATTTGAACATAGAATCAAGCAGAATTCTAACAGAGGAAACTTTTGAAATTATTGAGAATTCCTAATGAAGAAAATCTTTGATGAAAATCTTACCCCCAACACCAGGGGTAGGGGGAAACACTTTATCATGCTGCACAGAATGATCTCAAAGTACATAACATAATATTACAAGAAGCTATCCCTATACAAAAGTTTTTCTTAGCACTAGCCATTTCTGGTACATTCTTGGAGATAAATATTTTTCCTTACCACCACAGATCAGCAGTCACTGATGGATCCTGGAATCAACAGCCGCTCATTTTGAAAACAGACATATTGAAAGGGTAAAGTCCTATCTTGCCATTATTCTTCTCTTTTTTTGCAAAATGAAGCTTTAAGTAGGTCACTCAACAAGGGCAGGGGTGGGGTAGGTGATTACTTTCAGCACTCTCTCAGTGGTCTCTAATAAGAGAGGTGGTTGTGCAGACACACTGCCAAATCAAAGCATGATACTCTCCTGAAGCAGACTATTGCTTTTATCTTACTAAATCAGCCCATTCTGGACAGTATTCCTTTGTTATTTTTCCATTTTACTATGAGATTCTTTAGAGGACATGCAATATACCCTATTTATCTGCCACCATTAAACTCTTTCAAGAATAAATACTAAAAAAGAACTATACAGTAGTTAAAGAAATCTCACAGGAAATCCAGGACATTATTTGGGGGTGTACTTTCTCCCAGAGCCATGGGCATGGAGGAATGGAAATAAATCAATTAAGCACTGTGGCATTTAAAGAAATACTTTCAGAAGCACAAGCACATTCCAGGAAATTAATTCCATGTATGATTTTCATTGAAGGAGCTTTAAATGTCCTTCAAATAGCTTTTATACAACTTATTTCTGTTTACATAGGTATAAAGAAATGTAATTATCCAGACCTGGATTACCTCCTACTGTGGAATGGCACACAACAGGAAGTGGCACACCAAGGCTCTCTGGCACTGAGAGGCCAGGCCTACATTTGTGCCACTCAGTTCCTCACCCCCCTCACTGCATAAGGCAGGAGGTGTCTTTGCACCATCTCCAGCTTCTTTGGGGGAGGGAGATCTGTACCTGCAGAGCATCGGGGCAGGGGGGCACTGAAGGCTTGAGGGGTATAAATGCAGGCTTGACTCTGCACCCCCCCACCTCATCTTACCCAATGCATGATACTCACACAGTGCTCACTGCTCTGGCAGGTGAGCTATATAGAGTCAGCTTTCTCTGTATTTTTGCACAGGAGGCAGCGTTAATAATACAGATAGTTCCTACTGGCAAAAAAAAGTGCTTTCCCTCCCTTTGTTTGTTGGTTTGGTTTTTAAGATACAAAGTTGTTGAACCCACCAATGAGACAGACACCAGTTCAAGTAAACCAAAAAAAACAACTACTTTTATAGTGACACCTTAAACACCTTCAACCCCTTAACAGTGTAAAACAAGAAAATCTATGCAAAACCACTTGTAATCAACTAACAATATGAAGCAAAACCTAGATAGGACACTTATAACCAACTAATAGCATAAAGCAAAATCTAAATGAACACTTATAACTAAATGACAATATAAAGCTAAAAACCTATGCAAAACACTTATAACCAAGTAACAGTGTGGAGCAAGAGTCTATATAAAGCACCTGTAAAACACCTCCAGCCAAACAACAGGATAAAGTATGAGAGTCTATGCAAAACACTTACAACCTACAAAAGTACTTATAGTTAAATAACAGTATGGATTAATGACCTACAAGAGGGTGGCCATAATAAGTCAAGGACTTTTCTGGCCTTTTACTGCCTCAACATCGGTATAGGCACTGACCAGCCCACCCGACGCGTATTTACCAATGGCTGGAAGCCATTCCTCCTTGCTAGCCAAGAAGGGTGGGCGGCAGAATGAAAAAAAAAAGTCAGATGAGAGAAAATTAAACCCCCACACTCCCCCTGTGTACACTGGGAAAGTTTGGGGCCAGCAGTTTAGAGCAGAAGCAGAGTAATGAACAATTATACAGTAAGAAGGATGCAAAATACAAATGACTAACAAAACACCTGGCAAATTAACAACACAAAACTATGCTAGACCTTAAACAACTATATCATAAAAAGATTATGCAGGATACAGAGGAAATAATAACAACTACACAAACTATGCAAAACTCAGGTGAAGAAGCTACAATCACAGGCTATATATAAATGGTACCAAGTAGAATGATTAAGAGAAGGTAGGAGGCCTATATCGATTTATAATACCTGTCCCAGGACCGCAGTAGAGCCCAAAGCGAGGAGGCAGACCAGCTGCAGCATCTCAGTACTTAATCGTTCGGCCGGCAATCCGTGTACACCCCCAAAAAAAAGAGGGTCTTGGGGGTACTCCCTGTCTCAGTCGGGGGATCAGTCCGACTGGGTCACGACGTGCCCTTTAGCATCCGAGGGTGGGAGAACCACAAGCTAGCTGAGACAGGGGGTTTTAATAGAATCTTGCCCAGCCAGAGTAAAAATAGCCAATTAGGAGAGGGATCGTGGTCAGGACCAATGATAAAACTGAGACCCCAGACAATGACCCCTCCTTCATGGTGACGGGGGTGCCGAGAAACTGTTCAGGAGGGATAGGAACTCACCCCCCTCCTTGTTGACACAAAGCTAGGGAGGAAGAAACTCACACAGGAGATTGAGGCCCATCAGGGAAGATCAATCCTTAACACTCTTCCCCTTGAGCTGGATAGCCCGGAGATGAGACCCATCAGGGGAGATAGATACTTAACACTCCTCCCTGTGAGCTCCATAGTCTAGAGGGCTATGTTGGGGGGCGGGGTGGCCATTATGTCTGCCACCTCTGTTGACAAAAGTCAATTTCAGGAGTTAGGAAATGTCTTTTCTCTCCCCTGCTGAGCAAAAGTGTCCATTTCCCGCATTGCAGGCCACAAATAACAGCAAGGCAGCTGGGGGTAGGAGTCCCAAGCTCTGCCCCTCCTCCCCAGCTTCTTCAGGGCTGGAGGCAGCCTTTTGAGACTCAGCCTCTGCAGCAGGTTCTAACCAGCCCTTAACCTGCCCCCTGCACAGCTCCAGCAGTCCCCCTGGCTCTCACCCTCCCTGACGACTTACCACTTTGCAATGCCCAGGAAAAATCCCCATTGCAGCCAGGTAGGTCAGGGAACTTGGAAGCCATGGATGCAGCAAGGCTGAGGGCTGCTATATGCAGCTCTAGGGAGAGGGCAGGTCAAAGCCCCCAGCCTTGCCCTCCTCAACTCCTTCAAGGCTGACGGGAGCTTTTCAGCCTTTTCAGTGGAAAGTCTGTGGAGGAGCCCCCTCCGACTCCTAGGCAGCCAATTCCAGTGAATCCAGGTCAGCTCTTATCCCTTTCCACCTCCCTCTGTCCAGGAGGATATTCACTCACTCAGCTCATCTGTGAGTTACTGTCAGGAGCCAGAACAGGATTTGGTGAGAGTCCACCTGGTGCCCCCTTTCAAGCCAGCAACAAGAGGCATGGCTCCTGCCCTCCACCTTAGTATACTACTGACAGAAGGCATCTCAGAGGCAGAAAGTCTCTGTAAAGATCCCCCTTGTGATATCCCACCTCTTTGTCTCTGGTGAACCAGGTTTGCCTTGCCACCCAAAAGGTGCAATGGTTTTGGTACATCCCATAGGACACACATGAAGCTAAGGTCCTATGCATCTGCATCAACTCTCTTTTTCCACCTCTAGTTCCAGCTCCCTAGAAGTACAAATCTAGGGAAGATCCTCTCCAGAGTCTAGAGTGGAAAAGAGGTTGGGCCCAGGAGCACTCATAATGTAGACATGCTGTAAGTTACTCTTGACTTACACAGGTTTACATGAAAGAGAATTAACTTTCTTGGAACTAAATTCTGCTTATTTACATGGGTTTAAATCTGGTGTCACTGTAATTACTTTGGATTTTCATTGCAGAAATTCCCCCTAGCTGTGCTTTAACTTTAACTGTATTACATGCAATTCCTATATCCATTCAGAGGTATGTTGTGTCTTTCTAACACATAATACTGGCAGCAGCTGGAGCTAACCACCATACAGATTCATTCTATATCACATAACTGTCTTAGCACTACCACAGATGGTGTGATAGTTATAAAATAAATAAGAGGCAGCATAAGCTGCTAAAAAACATTAGTCCCTTAATTCATTCTTTTTAATCTTCAGACTGAAATTACCACAAATCGCTTAGAATAATTTTTTTCAAAAATGTCACTTTAAAGTGATAGCTTTGTATCAGTTTTGGGAAAATGCATGCTCTTGTTAGTTACAAAAATAGGAAGCTCTGATTTTGTGTATATGAAATTTATATTTAATCATTTCATATAAAATATAAACCAAACCTTTGGAAGTACTCATTCCTATCTTCACTGGGTACCTATAACCCCATCACAATCAGTGACTGTCATGGAATGGCAGCTATCATAACACCACAACTCTATAGAAATTACTGTATATGGCAATTTAAATTTAATTTAATTTAACTTTAAATTTAATTTAATAATTAAATTTAAATTTAAAAAGTAAATCTATGGGCCACATAGGAGAAATGATTAAATATAACATAGCTAAAAATTTGGCGTTTGTATGTTATAAAAGTTTAGAGGGAGAGTTGGGGGTAATGATTTAGCATGAAATTTGGTTTAACTGAATGTAGGGGTTGGAAGAACTTTTTTTAAACAAGACTGAACTCTGAATGCAGCAAGCAGATGGAAGGCTGCTCCATTGTTACAGTTTTCAGCAGAGATGGACCTATGAAGATCTATGGTGATTCACAAAAACTTAAAACACATGTAACAAATCCTGAAGTTCTTATGCAGACAAAGTTTGAACTGACTTCACTGGATGTTTTGCCTAAGTAAGGAATATATAATGATATGACCCCACATTTCTGAAGTCCAGCCACGCATGCTGGGTAATATACTGTTATGGTAGACATCACCCAGTGACAGTGATTTAGTCTTCTAATAATAATAACAACAATAACAATAACAATAACAATAACAATAATAATAATTGTTGTTATTATTATTATTATTATTATTATTATTATTATTATTATTATTATTATT
>ML682066.1:2124198-2176824 GCA_007922195.1 Podocnemis expansa
TTATTATTATTATTATTATTATTATTATTATTATTATTATTATTATTTTAAGTGTGCAAGCAAGTTGGGACATTCTTAGAAAGACATGCTGTGTTGTTAGTTTGGTGTTCCAAAACATTTTTTTGTCAGGCAGTTAGGGAAGAATGTGAGCTGTGCAGGAGTTTTCTAAATGTCTTGAGCTTTGATTGGAGCAAAGTCTTCAGACAGAATTACACTCTGCAAAGCAGGCATTTCTGGGATAAGATTCCAGGAAGAAGGGATTGCCCAGCAAACTGTCTGATCATCTTATTTCAGGACTGGTGACTGTGTGTAAACAAACTGAGTTATTGTTAGGTCCATCTACAGTTAGCTAGTTAGCTTATGCAGACTGTGGCGATGTGAGGCCTCAGGCACCCCTGTAGGTCCTGAGCTTTCTATCATGTGGCGAGATTTGGCTGACTCTTCTCAATTTTTCCTTCTCCCCGGTAGTGAGGGGTTGGCAGATGGGAGGGAGTCAGGGGGCCTGGTCAGGCCCTCTATCCCAGGCCCGACCCAGGGACCCTATTAAGTAGCAGTCTCCACACTTAGTCCAGCTGGGCTGCTATCTTCCCTGGATCGCCACTCAGTGGCCCCACTGCTCCTGGTCTGCCTTCAGACTCTGGAAAGTCCCACAGTCTCTAGTTGTAAAGCCTCAGTCTTCAGGCTCTGGAAGGTTCCACAGTCTCCCTCAATTAAATATAGTCAACCCTCAGGCTGCAGGTCCTAGTGGCCTTGTTTATAGGGTTTTCTCTCCCAAATTCCCCACTGTACCCCTTGATGTTGCGGCAAAACTCCAAGCAAACTGTCAGTGTCCTCTCAGCAGCTCTACTTCTCTCTAGTCTCCTTCTGGCTGCCATGCCCTGCCTGAGAACAAGGCTTTAAGTAGCAGACCTGTTGATTGGGACACCTGGGACCAATTATTCTAGAATATTCCAGGCTAATTTAACCCAGGGAACAAAGCTTTATTAAGCCTGGGCCTAATATATACTCCTTCCACCACTCTCCTATACCCATCCAGCCTGACCCTGTCATAAGACATACATAGCAAAGTGAGCATGGTGGCATGGATGGCAGCTCTTCTAACTGCCTGAATACAGTCCTGTCTGAGATTCCAAGTATGTTCTCAGGCAGTAGATAGTACGAGTCACTGCCAGTGCTGCCACGGCCACACTACTATATGTAACGTGCACTAGCTCTGATCAAACGAGCATGCATGTCTACCCAAGCTGGGAAATACACTTCTTAACTGCAGTGTAGAAATACTCTAAAATCCAGTCACACTATATTGAAGCCCAGGGTTAGAAGAATTCAAGTTAGCAGTTCCTGGGTTTATTAACCTAGGGCTTGAGCATCAAAATTTATTTGTAACCCTAGGTTAAAAATTGTTGAATCCTGGGTACAATATCTATGCTAAATTATGCAGGTTAGAGTCCCACCAACCATATCCAAGGCTTCTTAATCCTCCCCAGATGTGGATGCTCAAGACCTTCATTTGTGGCGCATTGTGGGGAAACCTAACTATCCACCAACCTTGACTATCCAGAAGACAAACAAAATTGGTCCAGGGTATAGTGTGATATTTTTGAAAACCTTCCAGAATACGAGTCCAGCATGGTTGCACCTAAGTAATAGGGTTTGAATCCTGGGTACTGGCTTGGTTCAGGATTGGACTGTCTCCAGATTCAAGTGTAGGCGGACAGGGGTAGGGGTTTGTAGGCCTGAGCCTGAATTTCAGCCCAGGCTTACAATGCAGTGCAGATATATCCTCAGAGGACTCCCAGATTTCCTGTCACAAATTTCTAGTCTACTGGGAAGCCAACCTGGAAAGCCCACACATCTGCTACTGTTCAGCAGAAGGCCAACTTTGGTGACACAATATGACATTAGTGGGAAAAGGGTTGACAATAACTACAGCAGCATGTCATGTGTTTTAGTGATCAATCACCAAATGCAAAACACTAGAGATATTTGGGCAATGGGGCTTTCTTCCCATCCCTCCCTGAAAGGAAAATTTTGACAAAAAGAAAAACAAACGTTCATGGAAAATTTCAAATTTTTGGTTAAGAAAGCTGAAATGTTTGGGTTTTCAGCCAAAAATGCCAAACCCTTCTGTCAAGTTTCTGAGCAGCTGACATTTTTGTTGGAAACATAACCCTTTTGTGAACATTTTTATGCCAACAAATCTTCAAATTGCCACTGAAAACAGTTGACATGGAAATTTTTCAAATAGTCCTAAACAATGTGTGTGTATATATCTGGCACACACATGCTATAATATATATTTGGGATGGAGAGTCAAAAATAGGTGCTGCTGGAGATGATAAATATATTCAAAACCCTTCCATAAGCAAATGGGGGAGCTAGAAACCCAATATCAATCCAGCTCGTTTACATGCTGTTATTTGTTGTCTGTTTGTGAACATTTGTATAGCCATACTGATAAAGTAGACATCATCTGAATTACAATAGCCCCCACAGTCCCTCTTCAGAATCAAGGCCCCAGTGTGCTGAACACTACATTAACTCTGTAATAGGCAAACACTGCACAAAAGAGCATTTGTCCTAATTTTCTGGATGATCACAGGGAGTGAATTTCACTCCTCTAACAGGGAGTCATATTAATAATGAAATAAAGTTCACTTCAGCTGAAAGCAGGAATAATTTATAACAATAGGTCATCCAATCAGAGAACAGAACTGATATAATGTGACTTTTTGACTGGAGGCCTATGCACTAATAATGAAGTCTAAATACAGAATAACCAATGGAGTGCTTACTACAAAAAGTGTGTGAACAATCCTAGGCTCAACTGTATTAATAAAAACCTCTGAAAATGATTACTAATAGGAAACAGAATGGTAGACTTAAAAACCAAACCAAACCAAACAAACCAAAACAAAACAAACACAAAAGCAAAAACAACAAAACAAAACAAAAACCCTGATATCCAGTGTCACAGATACGTCACAAACAGAATAAAGGACTAAATTCACTGATTTTCTTTTTCTTCAGTATGCATAGTTTGGTCAGCTGCACATAGAGACAAAATCAATAGTCTGCAGGCACTAATCAATATTCCCCTTAAAATACCCTTAGTGCTTGAATATGTGGGAGCTGGTAGTATGTTTTATAGACTAACCCACTTTAGTTTTTTTTTAATTGGCCTCTTCAAGTCCTTGATCTTTTCTCTGGTAACAAATCCAGACCATAACACTGACTTCTCTCCTCCCTCCCTCACTCCCCCAACCCTTCACAATTTTCAGTTCCTTTCCCAGGAAAAACACTGCAGTCAGTACTAGACTTCTGAAAGGTTTCAGTCAGTCAGTAAGTGTATATATAGATACACACATTAACGGCCAGATTACCTACTGGACAAACAAGACCCAGCCCCAGGGGCCAACCAAAATGTGGGGGCCCCTCTACCCTGACAGCAGACTGGCAATGGAAAGGAGAATGGGGCAGGCAGGCCTGAAGCCAAGCTCTGAGGTCCTGCCGTGCCCCTGGGCTGGCTGATCCACACCTAGGGCAGGGTGAGCCAGTCCACAGGCCAAGATTTGTCATTCTCACCCCACCCTTTGCTGGCCACTCTTGCCCCGGAGATGGGGCAGGCTGGCCACAGGCTGGTGGGGCCCCAGGTGAGGGGGTGGCAGGGCTGACTGCCACATAAAGGATATGTGCTCTGGCACAGCATGAACTCACACCACATACAGCAGCCGGTCCCACCACCCTCTGGGACCAACCAACCAGGCCATGGCTGGCCTCTGGCCCCAGTTACCCACCCCCCAGCACTAGCCTGCCGGTGGGGCAGAAGGCCCTCCAGTTGTGGAGGGAGGGCCGGAGGGGGGCAGGGGACCTGTGGCCCCTGATTTGCTACTGCACACATACTAGAAATTGACTCGGCACAGGTCCAATAGTCAACCATGTACTACTTCTAGCATTACATGCAGCATTCTCAGTGATATATCTAGGTTTAACATTTGATTTGCCATGGCAGCAATACCATTCTTAATCCTGCCCACTGCCAGAGAGACTAATACAACACGTAGAGTAACTCATTTTCTCTGCACTTTAACTTGGATTTAGATGAAAACCACATACTGTCAAAGAAATACCTGGAAAATAAAATTGACCTTTGCTTAAATCTTTGTTTCCTCCTGAAGGCTGACATATTATGTTATGCTCTCTAATGAGATAGTTTGCAAATTTCAAACTTTCCTTGGACTTCAGTCTTATCAAATGAGAAAGCCAAAATTCGTAAGCTGAAAATAGCCTGTGACATCCAATTCCCAATCAGTTCCATTAGTCACCTAATTATTTAAGGTGAAGTTTGCTGTCTGACTTTCCAGTTTTTACTGGTGCCAGTTTCCACTAGGTAAATAGTGCAAACATATTTATATTCTTAATGATTATTTTTAAAAACATAATTTTATATTTTTAAAAACATAATTTTATATAATAAAAATATGTTACTTAAGTCCTCCTTTATCAATTACATTTGTTTCCCTCAGTTATTCCATTGTCACAAACTCCATGTGAGTGGTTTATGATGAGCATTGAAAGATAATACTTACACATTTATTTTAGTTATAATAGCTTGTACTATATTTTTGGGGATATAAATGGTACAATTATGCATAGAAATGCCAGTAAAAGGAATTATGAAAAACAGAACAAAGCTATTATATTGAGAGCACCAACTGAATAAATGCTTCCAGGAAGAGGTACACAGCTCTCCACCAGACACCTGGATTTTGTTTACAAATCTGCAGACAGTTGAAGAAACAGCTGCTTAATCCATAAGGAAAAAGAAAAAGAACACACAACTCAGTAAGATATAATTCAGCACTAACTCCGCTACAGCTTAGGAGTACATTTTGAACAGCTTTCTGTTTAAAACTAGCCTCTTCATACAAAATAATAGTAAGACAATGTAAGTACATGGTGGCTAGTGATGTTGTACACTTGAGGTTTCTCTGTTATCAAGTCGTGAGTCAGTCCTGCATTCAGTTTATAGCCACAAACCTATTGGGCTCATGACTTTACACCCCTTTGCCTATGACAATGTCATTTTCATCTATTAGAAAATTTAGGATGTGAATCAGGCTCAGCTTCTCTATTTCCAAAGGGATAGCCGTGTTAGTCTAGTCCAGTAAAAAAACAACAAGCAGTTGTGTGGCACTTTAAGACTAACCGATTTATTTTTTGCATGAGCTTTCGTGGGAGAAGATCCCACTTCCTCAGATGCTTCGAAGATGGGTGAACTTACAGAAAGGAAGCATCTGAGGAAGTGGGATCTTCTCCCACGAAAGCTCATGCAAAAAATAAATCAGTTAGTCTTAAAGTGCCACACAACTGCTTGTTGTTTTTTCAGCTTCTCTAAACTGGCATAAATTACTTCAGTGAAACTATGCAATTTTACAGAGTTGAAGGTGTAATCCTTGTCCAAAGTGGAAAATTACACTGCATATATGAAACAAGTTACTTAAGATCATGCTGAAACCCTGTCACATTATGCACAATAGGCTATGATCAGTGTAACTGTTCTGTTCACTTCTTCAATGTAATTGTATGCTTTGATGCCAATCACTCCATGCAAGGTTCCCTTTTGAATGCCCTGTCCTATTATCATGGTATCACACTTTCTGCAGCATCGTGTATTGATGCACAAGTGAAACATGTTACATGATTCAGTGGGAGGAGACACACAGAACTGTCAGCCTGCAGCACATAAAAAGCCAACAATGCAAGCAAATACCTGGAGGAGGTAAAAAAGACAATGCAAGCTGAAGTCCCTGGCTCAGACAGGACAAAGAGATAACTTTGGCCCATTAAAGGGGGGGGTGCAGAAAGGAGAATGAAAACAAAGACAGATGCTTGGAGCTGCTCCGCAATTTTTGACAGAGACTTTCTATCCTGAAACATCTGCAAGAAGAATCAGGCCTTGTCTAGAATTAGGCAGAGAATGGCTGCAAACCATCACAACTGGACCTGAGTAAGATGAGCTTAATTGTAGTAGTGTTGTTAGGTTAGCATGTGTTTTCTATCTTTTATTTACTAGTGGTAACTCCTGACTTCTTTATTAAATGATTGTGCATTAATTTGCTATATACTTACTTAACATCATATTCTAACAAACAAATTAGTGGCTGTTTTACCTAAATCTGTGTGGACTTCAGGGGATGTGCATCAGATAGACTGAGCCAATCCATTTTTATGTCAAATGGATGGATGAGGTTCTATGGGTCTACTGTGATTAGGGGAAGGGCCTCCCAATCCCTGTAGGATGGGAGTTCCCAGTGGGATGTCTGGGGTTGGGGCTGCTCCCTTGGAGATCATCCCTTAGGTGACCAGGGGGTGCACGCTCATTGTCCAGGGACCAGTTACACACAGGAGGCTAGTGTGGACTGCTTTAGGAGTGAGTGATCACCTGGCAAGGCAGGCTAAATCAGGGATCAGGAGTGGAGACTGGGGGTCACAGCAGCATACCAGACCAAATTCTGGGAGCAGTCTGTCACAAACCCATACTTTATTTTTCTTTTATCATACAAGATGTATAACTTGTGCTTCTTTACAGTACTTTATGGTATTTTGTTTCCTGTCTTTATAAAAGTTAATTAATTAGATTACAAATCAAACAAAAGATTACAAGAAGCATTTAACTCAAAGACAAACCCTAAACTAGGCTAGTTATAATACGATACATTGCAGCTTGATACAGATCTGGAAATCTTTGAAATCTAATGACATTTTGGAAGTAACTGATATAAAATATTACAAATATGCCTCTTAATATTGATGAAAGATAAGATAATGAAAATGAAGCATTCAGTTTGCATGGGAAAGTAACTTTAATCAATAGTAACTAATTAGCTTTAATAAATAAAGAGATAATGACTAGTGGAATGCATAGCAATAATAACTGAAAGCCACTTTACATTTTTATGAAATTTGAACAAAATTTCATGTGTAATTAATAATCCCATTTAATTGAACTAATCAAGCTATACTCTGGAATGCTCATACATTTAATCAGGAAATAGACAACCCCTTAAAACCACAATGGATTAATTCAAGAATGCAAAATCCCCATAGTCAAAGGGAAGTTTCAGGTGAAAGACAATCATATAGTATATGGGACAAACAGTGTATTTATTGTACAATGAAATGAAAAATTTTAAGTCATCACTTTCATTTTAAGGTTGTTTTTTTAAAAATTTGGTATTTATTGCCTGGACTTCATATGTCTTAATATATATATGAATCCAGCTCAATAACATCATTTGTGTAAGGGAAAAATTTATTGGATAATTCGATATACTCCATCACCAATTGAAACCTAATTAAATGTTACCTTGTAAAAACTCACTTATGAAAAAGTGACTGAAATGTGTAGCAGAAAACATTATTAATTGTACTTGATATTGATAATTAGAATGATTCATGAAAATAATTTTATTCCAAAGAATTCAGTCATTTTTTTTCACCATCGCTTGCAGCTTTCATCAGAGAACTCCTGGATCACTGGTTTTAATTTAAAGTTTAAAACATTCAAAACACTTAAGTTATTCAGTTTATATAGATTTATGTAGCATAGTTGCTCACAAGAATTAAATCTTTCAGTTGCTTAAATTTTTTATCTTTTTTATAATTTTAAGAATGTTCTGATAAAAGCAAATAAAAAACAACATACTGACCTGAAAGTCTCACAAGGAATATTTATCACTATTTCCTCAGCATGTGTACAGATACACAATGTTAATCCACTGTTTAAAATTCTCTTCTAACCTACCCATTGTTCTGCCTAACCTACATATTTTCTAGGTGCAAAAATCATCAAGGAAGAGTTTTCACTTAGATCAGAAAATGTTGAATGTAAGGTCAACTCTGGCATTTGATTTTATACATTAAGCCCCAACTTTAGAAATTCAGATATGTGCTTAATTTTAAGCAGAAATATTTTTCTTGACTTCAATGGCATAACTCACATATTTAAAATTTGTGTGCTCATTGAGGCCTAATATCATTATAAATTATTTGTCAGTTATTACATTCTAAAGGGAAATATTCTCCACACTGGAATGGCTTAAACATTAATTAAATTAAAATATAATGCAGGTCATCTTCAGATTTGACTTGACATTTAAGTTTCAATGAGATCTAGCAGGCAAATTAGATCAATATGAGTTGAGAGGATTACGCCCTTCTCAGTATCTATATGTTTACAGTTAACATGCTATTTTATTCATTTTGTGCATTTGATTTAGTGGGATTGCACTCCCAAAAACTCAAGTGAGAAATAAATTTGTTAATCTTTAGAAGTGACACAGGGCTCCTTGTTTGTTTTGTTAGAGAGCAAGGATAGGAGGATGTACTTCCAACAGAGAATCATAGAACATCAGGGCTGAAAGGTACCTCATGAGGTCATCTAGTCTAATGCACTGCTAAAAGCAGGACTACTCCCACTAAATCATCCCAGCCAAGGTTTTGTCTAACTGGGCCCTTAAAAGTTTCCAAAGATAGAGATTCCACCACCTCCCAAGGTAACCCATTCCAGTACTTCACCATCCTCTTAGTTAGAAAGATTTTCTTAATGTCCAACCTAGATCATGCCAGCTGCAACTTGAAACCATAGCTCCTTGTTCTGTTTACTGTCACCACTGAGGAAAAAGGTCCTAGCTACAAACAACACTCTTGGAATCTTCAGGGTTGAAGTTTGGTTTGAAATCTGTTTTCCCAGCATGAGGTTAGAACATCCTTCAGGAGAGGAAAGGAAGGGAACTCCGTAAGCCTCCATGCATGGAGTTCCCAACAGTTTGTTTCCTCCTCTTCAGAACTGTTATGCTGAAGGAAAAGAGTGGGCTTATAAAAAGAAAGGATGAGAGAGAAATAGTCTGTGTTTAATATTTATTATTTATGTAGTAAATATCATAGTCTTATTTCACGCCACAATGAGGTTTAGATGCAGTATACACAGCTGTGTTGGTTAGAGATGAGTGTGTGTGGAACTGCATAAATCACACCACTACCTCTATGGGCCAGATAGATTCAGAAAGCCTGCATAGGATTGGAAGCATGCATGCAGTAGCAGAGCCAGTGTTTTAGAGGGGTAGCATGTGCTTTTCACACAGTTGATGTCAGAGCACCCACGGTTGTGGAAGAGAAAATGTGGTTAGATCCATGGCCCATCTCTCACCCTTGATATGGGCTATGTCCACACACAAGCCCTTGTTTCAAAACAAGCTGTTTTGAAATAAGGGCCTCATTTCAAAATGCCTTATTTCAAAATAACAAAACGTTATTTCGAAATAAGGAAAAAAGAAGGAATCGAAATAGCATGTCCACTGTGACATACTACTTCGAAATAGGGGAGGGGAGGAGCAGGGAGGCCTGTGCTGGGCCAGGGATGCCCCGCCCCTGGGATTCCCCTGCCCTCCCCGCTGCTTCTGCAGGGGGTGGGGGTCTTTCCCTGCCCCCCTGCTGCTTTGGCCATGGGTGGGGGGGCTTCCCCTGCCCCCCCACCGCTCCTGCCGGGGGCGGGGGGCTTTCCCGGCACCCCCCCGCCACTTCTGCTGTGGGTCGGGAAGGGAACGTGGGCACCCGTCCCCCCCTGCTCCCAGCAAGCAGAAGCGGGGGGGAAGCCGGCTGAGGCACCCTTGGACCCCCTGCACTCCACTCAGCACCCTGGCCAGGGTGCTGATCCCCGGCCAGGGTGCTGGGGGGGGGGGACCTTCCCCCAGAGTGCTATGCACTCTGGGAGGAAGGTCCTTGTTATTTTGAAACAATCCTTGTTTCAAAATAACACGTCCAGACGGCTTATTTCAAAACAACTGGTTCCGAAACAACCCTCCTTTCGAAAGCAAAGTGGTTTTAAGCTGTTTCGAAAGGAGGGCTCTTGTTTCGAAAGGAGGAACTCCCTCCTTTCGAAACAAGAAAACGTCATGTGGACATAGGGACTTTTATTTCGAAACAACCAGTGTTGTTTCGAAATAAAAGCCCTGTGTGGACATACCCATGGTGTCTAACACTATTGGTGATACTATACCTTCCTCACATAATGTTAGCACCTTGGATGCTACCTCAATTCTTTCCTCATACGTTGCATACCTCCTCATGTACAACAAATTTCACATTCCATCATGCTGTATTATTGTTTGGCTGCTGAGAGTTTTCTGAAAAAGTTACTCAGTAGGATAGCAGTGTGTTGGTTTACATTGCTGGCTGCAGCTATACCTTTGTCATAGGTTAATATAGACACTTCCCATTGGAAAAGTGATTTCTTTTACACCGTTGATTTTCTCCTGTTACTGATGATAAGGGAGTTCTTTGGAGGATTATGCTATGTGCATTTCAAAGAAGGATTTTCAATCTATGTCATCCAAATGAAGGAAACAGCAATTCTAGAGCCCATGGTCTATTAAAGCCAGGCATAGAGCAGATATAGTAAAGTCAGAAAGATGATGATGACTCGTCTTGTGCTAGTAAAAGCTTGGCAGATGTTTAGAAAAGCAAGTATGCTCAAGAGTGATTTTTCAATTACTTAACACTTTTTGTTTTTTATATTCTCTCTCTCTAAATTAAGCAAATGACTGGTCTCCAAGAAAGGATGCTGGAAAAAATCTAGCCTTTCTGGAATAGAGTGCTTCTCCTCTTAGAAGTGTGCTTACACAGAGATGATGCAAACTGGTTAGAAATCTGATGTGATGGTTAAAGTGGTGTAACCTGCATTGACTTGGCATCCAGCTCACTGTCATGGCACATAAAAAACACCCACTGAAAGCCATATCAATACAAGTCACACTATTATACTGCTTATCCATCTGACCAGATAATACCATCATTTAAATTTCTGCAGAACTTGCCCCCCATGCCCATGCCATATATGCAACTGCAGAAGCTCTTGGGAAAAATGTGGCTTTTTTTTTTTTTTTAAATGATGGGGGAAAGATAAAGTGCCTTTTGGCAGCAGCATGCATGGGACATTCAGCCCTGACAGGTAAATATTTTGGAAGCTTCAGAACTTTTAGTGCATAGTGTCAGGGGCTACTTAAACAGGTAGTGTACTACAGGCTAGCACACTGGGGATTTACACCCCAGTTTACTGAGCACTAACTGTCCATATAGACAAACCCTTACAACAGTTCTTAAGAGTGGATGAAAACAGAACAGTTGGATGGAAAATGTTTTATTATCTTCATTATGAGCAGCACAATGAACTCCCATCCATAAATATACAAAATATTTTAAATACAAGTAAAGTCATTTCAGAATTGTCATCTCTAATCAAATTTCCTTAGGAATTGCCAAGTGGAAATGAGCCAGCATGCACAAAGCACAGTCCCAGAAGTGAAACTCCTTCTACTGCCCACTTCAGAAAGAAATTACTTTCATATAAATACCTATAGGCATGCTTTACTCTCTCTCAATTATATAGTGATTTCTCTTATATCAGCTGCTCACAGCACTATTGCTGTAATTTAAAGAGAACAGGTAAAAACCAATTTCAGATCTTCCAGAGCAGAAATTTCAATGCCTTTGTTCTTCAGTTTATTAGCCTTCTTCCTACAATCATGACTGGTTTCTGATATCAGGCCTCCTTGTCCCCATCCCCACCCCCCACCCCAAACATAACATGTCTCCTTGTAAAGGCAGCTTAGAGTTTTAATCATTCACTGTTACTTCCTCTTTCTAATTTGGAAACAAAAACAAAAACAAAAAATCAAGGTGAAATCACCTGGGAAGGCACAAGGTTTATGCATGGGAAAGAAAACAAAATGGAAAAAAAATAGAGATTTAAACTTAAAAAATTGCAAATGTAGATCTAGCAAAATAAAGTTTGACAAAATATACATGAAAACAGAATGTATTATACACAACTCTTTATATCCTCTAGGTCACTAAATACAGTGAGCATAAATTCCATTTATGAACCCACACTGTTTTCACTCACATTCAAGTCAATAGAGTTAAACTGGACAAACTCTGGTGTAATTAAGGACAGAATTTAATTCCTGCTGTCAATGGGTAAAGTTAGATAACTCTGAACTTACTAAAGACTGTAGAAGCACCTTCTGAACTGTCAACTTCTTGCCAAACTTAGGGCCAAGCAATTCTCTGATTAAACCTTTTTCCAAAGTAACATATACTCACAACTGAAGCCAGAAACCCTGTTTCTGGTTCACAACACTCCCAATATCAGTGTCATTTTGGCTCATACTGCACCCTTTTAGCCAGAAAAAAAATATGCTGGGAAGAAAAGAGGAGAGAATAAATAGAACTCAGACGTTCTTCTCCCCAAAAGGCCTCTGTGTTTCAGACATGGTTTGTCTCTAGACTTCAAGAACGCCCCAATCCATCTCACCAGCAATGAAGTCCCCACCAAACTACTCTATTCACTTGTCTGATTATTCCTTGTGAGACTGAAAGGTGGACAGTGTATCTCATCATAGGCCTGATCTAGCCACAATGTGGAGAACTTGGTACCCTTAAGGAAGCCCCAGGAATGGAGGTCACATGCTGTGCTAAAGCTCCATGCCTCAAATCCGAATGATTCCATGAGAACAAGAGTTTTCAGTATAGCAAGTTCCTTCTTAATGTGGAGCTGGAGGCACAGAAGTGTGTGCCCTTAGTAGTTATTTTTGTTCTCTTTGGTTCCATTCAGTTACTCTTCAACTTTTTAGGACCAAGTACTAATAAGTTATCCAAACTTTCTTTCTTTCTTTCTCTTTCCATAATCCATCTTTTGAGGTTCCAAATCCTTCCCCTACAACAACTATCTATGGTTTAATTACCTCTTTATTAGATTCTGTTTCCTTCATAAGAAAGATATGTATACTGCTATTGAAGACAAAAATACTAATTTATTCATGTATTAATGAAATTCATACTTTAAATGCATAAACTGCTAAACAAGTTTATAAAAACACCATTTATGTTTCTTGAATGAATTGAATTCATATTTTTACTCTACAATCTGCTAAAAATTATTTGCATTACAACAGTCTGATGCAGAAATAAACAGTATGATTTATACAAAGTACTGTATGAGCCACTATGTTTTTTTAACATGATTGGTGGTGATACTGCATATGCAATAAGATGCTAAATTATTCCCATTTCAATATTTTTTTTATTATTTGCTAAAAATCCATTAGAAAGGCTCTAAAAGTATCTTAATATTTTTAGATGAAGGTGAAAAAAAATCTGCATTTTGAACATATCAATATTATAATAAAAATATTAATTGTTCCACAATCTCAGTTATAAGTTCATCTTTTCATTCTGTTTTTCAAAGCATATAATGAAAAAAATAAGATTAAATGTGATGAGTCCCGTGGATCCAGTACAGAAGTGAGTGGATCCTTTGATAACATATTTCTCTCAACAAAGAGGGGGAAAAAGGTAACAGAAAATGTGGAAAAGGCAGAGGAATTAAATGGCTAACCTAGTGAGGAGGCTTTAAACTAGGTTTGAAAGGGGAAAGTAACCAAAGCCCACAGGTAAGTCAAAACTGCAGAGACCTGGGGGAAAGTTTGGAACTTGGGAGAAACCTGGGCTATATCAGCAGGGATAAAAGAGAGCCTAGTCAGAACTGGGGGCCGGGATGCCAAATCAGTATCTTAAGTGTTTATATACTAATGCAAGAAGTATGGGAAATAAGCAGGAAGAACACAAAATGCTCGTAGCTGAACATAACTGTGACTTAGTTAGCATCACAGAGACTTGGTGGGATGATTACTCATGACTGGAATATTAACACAGAGTATAGCTTGCTTAAGAAAGATAGGCAGGGAAGAAAAGGAGGTGACATTGTCTTGTATATTAAAAATGTATATACTTGGACTGAGGTGGAGTTGGAAGTAGGAGACAGACATGTTGAAAGTCTCTGGATAAAAATAAAAAGAGTCAAAAACAAGGGTGATGTTATGGTAGTGGTCTACTACGGGCTACCTAACCAGGAAGAGGTGGAGGATGAGGCTTTTTGTTCACAATTAACAAAATCATCCAAAGCACAGGACTTGGTGATGATAGGGGATTTCACCTACCAAAATATCTGTTAGGAAAATAACACTGCAAGGCACAGATTATAAACAAATTTCTGGAATGTTTTGGAGACAATTTTTTATTTCAAAAGATGGAGAAAGCTACTAGGGGAGAGGCCATTCTCAACTTGATTTTGACAAACAGAGAGGAACTGGTTGAGAATTTGAAAATGGAAGGTAACAGCTGAAAGTTATCATGAAATGGTAAAGTTCATGATTCTAAGTAATGATAGGAAAGAGAACACCAAAATAAAAAGACTACAGACTTCAAGAAGGCAGAATTTAGCACACTCAGGTAGTTAGTATGTAGAATCCCATGGGAAGCATGTCTAAGAGAAAAAACAACTGAAGACATTTGGCAGTTTTTCAAAGAGACAGTATTAAGGGCACAAGAACAAACTATTCCAGTGTGCAGAAAGGATAGGAAGTATGGCAAGAGACTACCATGGCTTAACCAGGAGATTTTCAATCATCTAAAAATGAAGAAAGTATCCTACAAAAAGTGGAAACTTGCACAAATCACAAAGAAAAATTATAAACAAGTTATGTAGGGGAAAAATCAGAAAGGCCAAGGCACAAACTGAGATCAAACTAGCTGCAGGCCTAAAGCATAACAAACATTTACTAAATACATTAGAAATAAGAGAAAGACCAAGGGCAGCATAGGCCCTTTACTCAATAAAGATGGAAAACCAATAACAGAAAACATGAAATGGCAAAGGAACTAAATGATTTGTTTTGGTCTTCGCCAAGAAAGTTGGTGGTGATTGGGTACCTAACAGGAGGAGAAGGTAGTAAAAATGAGACAGTATCAGAAGTTAAAATAGGGAAAGAATAAATTAAAAGTTACCTAGATAAGTTAGATGACTTCAAGTCACCAGGGCCTGGTGATATGCACTCTAGAATACTCAAGGAGCTGACTCAGGAGATATCTGAGCCATTGGCTATTATCTTTCAAAAATCATGGAAGATTGGAGAGGTCCCAGAGGACTGGAAAGGAGCAAATAGAGTGCCCATCTATAAAAAGGAAAATAAGGACAACCCAGGGAATTATAGACCAGTCGGTTTAACCTCTATAACAGGAAAAATAAGGGAGAAAATAATTAAAGAATCCATTAGCAAGCATCTAGAAGAGAATAAGGTGCTAAGTCATAGTCAGCACTGATTTGTCAAGAACAAATCATGCCAAACCAACATGAGACTTCGTATGATCGCATAACAAGCCATGTGGATAGAGGGGAAGCAGTAAATGTGGCGTATCTAGACTTTAGTAAGGCTTTTGATACAGTCTCATTAACAAACTTAGGAAGTACAGCCTGAATGGAGTCATTATAAGATGGGTGAAAAATTGTTTAGATATCCACTCCCAGAGAATAGTTATCAACTGTTCACAGTTATGCTGGAAGGGCATAACAAGTAGAGTGCCAGAGAGATTGGTTCTGGTTCCAGTTCTGTTCAATATTTTCATCAATGATTGAGATTATGGCATAGAGAATACACTTATAAAGTCTGCCAATGGTACCAAGATGAGACGGCTTGTAAGTACTTTGGAGGACAGGATCACAATTCAAAATGATTTGGACAAACTAATGAAATGGTCTGAGGTAAACAGAATGAAATTCAATAAAGAGAAGTGTAAAGTACTCCACTTAGGAAGGAACAATCCATTGCACATATACAAAACGGGCAATGACTGCCAAGGAAGGAGTACTGTGGAAAGCCATCTGGGTGTCACAGTAAAACACAAGCTAAATGTAAGTCTGCAGTGTAAGGCTCTTGGGGGAGGGGGTAGACCACCACCAAACACCATTCTGAGATGTATTAACAAGAGTATTGTAAGTAAGACACAAGAAGTAATTCTTCTGCTCTACTCCACTGGGATTAGGCCTCAATTTGAGTAAAGTGTCCAGTTCATTTCAGAAAAGATGTGGACACATTGGCCACATCTACATTGCAGAGCACTTTTGAAAAAACTTTTTTTTGAAAAGTTATTTTGAAATATATTCAGAATAATTATCTCAAAATAACTTTTTTCAAAAATGCTATTTCAGGAAAAGTCTGGAGCTGGCTCCTTGTCCTGAAAAACTGCAGCTCCCCCCCCACCCCCAAGTGAACGTCCACACTGGACTCTCTTTTCTGGGGGAAAAAAAAAAGGCAATGGAAGAGATAGCCATGCTTTTTCAAAAAAATAAAAAAAAAAAAAAAAAAAAAAAAAAGCCTTTACCGCATCCAGTGATGGCTTATTTTAAAAAAGGTATCTTGCAAAAAGTTTTTTGGTTTTGAAAAAAAGTCAGGTTTAGCTTTTTCGAAAAAGCATGCTGGTAGCTCAAAATGCTGAAGCGCTTTTTGTGAATGCTAAACCTGGTTAAGTTTTGAAAAAAAGCCTTTTTTGATATTGTTTTTTTTTCGAAAAAGCTATTGCCGGATGCAGCAAAGGCGCTTTTTTTTTTTTTTTTAAAAAGCCTGCCTCTATCTTCCATTTTTTCTCTTCGTTTTCCCACCCCCCCCCAAAAGAGAGTCCAGTAAGGACTTTCACTTTTGGGAAAATTAAAAAAAAAAGCCGTGTTTTTTCAGGACAAAGAGCTGGTCCCTGGACTGTTTCTCCCCAAATAGCATTTTTGAAAAAAGTTATTTCAAGATAATTATTCCAAATATATTTTGAAATAATTTTTCCAAAAAAAGCTTTTTTGAAAGTGCTCTGCAATGTAGACATAGCCATTGAAGAAGGTGCAGGGAAGAGCAACATGAATTATTAGAGGTTCAGAATACTTGACTTATGACAGAAACTTGAAAGAGCTGGGTGTGGTTAGTCTGGAAAAGAGGAGACTTAGAGGGGACATTATATAGCAGTTTTCAAGTGTCTAAGGTTGTGATGAGAGGAGAGAGAAAAATTGTTCTCCTTAACTGCCCATGAAAGGACAAGAAGCAGTGCACTTATATTACAACATGGGAGGTTTAGGATGGAAATTAGGAAAAAAATTCCTAACTGTCAAGGTGATTAACCATTGGAATAAGTTGCTTAGGCAAGCTGTAGAATCTCTATCATTGTAGAATCTCTATCACTGTAGTGTTTAAGAACAGGTTAGACAAACATCTGTCAGGGATAGTTTAAGAGGATACGTGGTCCTGCCATGAGTGCAGAGGACTTGAATGGATCTCTCACGGCCCCTTCCAGTTTCTATGATTCTATCAACTTCTAAGTGTAAAGTAAATATCTCCCTTTTCTTACTAAATGTTTAATATCTAGCACGTAAAGTTTATATAATGTGCATATTCTGGATATATTGTTAATTATTCTATTCTACTTCCTCTAAAGAGAAAAAAAAAAATCAGTGGCCTTAAATCAAACAAGGAAAATTTTCTTATAGACCAAGAGTGGCCAAGGTTATGCAACTCAAGAGCCAGACAAGTTGATTATTAAACCTTTGAGAGCCACACTGAAGCATACAGCTGTATGCTTTTACCTGCTCCAAAATTACTAAGTTTAAAATTCATTGCACACTTTAATTTTATCATAAAAAGAGGGCAAATATTGATCCTACTAATGCTAGATTCTAAGAATTACTTAACGTTACCAAGAAAACTAGGCCTAGACCGTAAAAACTTAGCTGTTGCTTGATGTAGAAGACTGCAGGTTAGTGGTGAGTTTTTCAAAATCCCAGCCATGCTGCGCTTCTCCCCACTGTCCCCAACCATGCCCCATTTCTCTCCAGCATCCACAAAAATGCCACCAATTCTCCCCACCGTCCTGCCCATGCAACCACTTCTCCCCGCCGTCCCAACCCCATCCCAAATTTCCAGGCCCTGACTCTGGCTCCTCTGGGAATGCTCAGAGCGGAAGATTTAAAACTCCTAGGCTGGAGATGCTTTCCTAAACTGATTTCCTGATGTTCTTCCAGGGAGCTGCTGTTTCTCATTCAAGAGCCACATGTGGCTCCCAAGCCACAGGTTGGCCACACCTGTTGTAGACCATTAGGGGGAATGTTTCACTCTGTAGAAGTCACTGGAAATATAACCAAACAAACAGCTATCTATTTTGATTATTATTCCTATACATCACTAAGGGACTTTCTACACTGAAATCAGATCTGTAATTGCATCATGTTTAGATATAGCTGAGCAAGCTTTAATTTGGCTAGCTCCTAAACAAATAACTGTGAAACTGAGTGAGCATGAACTTGGCAAGGTACTTATTTATTTTGTACTTGAAATGGTTCTATTATTAATATATTAGTAGATTAGACATAGAATAATCCAATACTTTCTATGTTTAAATAAAACTCCATTCCATGTATTTAACAACAGTGCCCCTGAAACCCATCCAGTCCAGCCTCAGAAACAACTCTGACATTATCATTAAGGAGGCTGACAAAGGAGGTGCAGTTGTCATCATGAATAAATCGGATTATGATCAGGAGGTTTATAAACAACTCTCCAACACAACATGCTACAAACCACTTTCCTCTGACCCCACTGAAGAATACCAAAAGGAATTACAATGCCTACCCAAGAAACTCCCTAAGACAGCACAAGAACATATAAAGACAGAAACACCGCCACAACCCCAGCCAGAGATGTTCTATCTACTACCTAAAATCCATAAAAAAGGAAACCTTACATGCCCTATCATCTCAGGCATTGGCACTCTTACAGCAGGCTTATCTGGCTATGTGGACTCCCTCCTCAGAACCTATGTTATCAACATCCCTTGCTATCTTCAAGATACCATGGATTTCCTGAGGAAAATCCAATCCATCAGTGAGCTTCCTGAAAACACCATCCTGGCCACTATGGATGTAGAAGCTCTTTACACTAATATCCCACACAAGGATGGATTACAAACTATTAGAAGAACCATCCCAGATGATGCCACAGCACAGCTTGTGACTGAACTTTGTGACTTTGTGCTCACCCACAACCATTTCAGATTTGAGGTATAAATTATCCGCAAGTCAGTGGCACTGCTATGGGCACCTGCATGGCCCCACAATATGCCAACATCTTTATGGGTGACTTAGAACAACGTTTCCTCAAGTCTCACCCCAAAACACCTCTCCTCTACTTATGCTATACTGATGACATCTTCATCATCTGGACGTATGGCAGGGATGCTCTTGAACATTTTCACTCAGATTTCAACAATTTCCAGTCCACAATCAAATTGAGCCTGGAACACTCCACACAGGAGATCCACTTTCTCGACACTACAGTACAAATCAGGGATAGATACCTCACCACCATCCTGTACCGAAAACCTACTGATTGGTATAGTTACCCACCTTCCTCGAGCTTCCATTCTAAACACACCACACGATACATTGTCTACAGCCAAGCCCTAAGATATAACCGCATTTGCTTCGATCCCTCAGACAGAGACAGACATCTTGAGGATCTCTATCAAGCATTCTTGAAACTACAGTACCCACCTGGGGAAGTAAGAAAACAAATTGACAGAGCTAGACAGGTACCCCAAAGTCATCTACTACAGGAGAGGCCCAAGAAAGAAAACAACAGAACACCACTAGTCAGGGCCATCCTTAAGGGGGGGCAGGAAGGCAACAGCCCTGCGCCCTGCGCTTTGGGGGGCCTCACGCTTTTGGGGGATCCCATGAAGCTGGCTGGCATAAGGAAGCAGGGAGCTTTTTCAAGCTGTGGGACTAGGGAGCAGCTCCGGCTGGTCAGGGAAGGGGGAAGGGAATTCAGCCAGGCAGCGTTTGGTTACAGGAACTCTTAAGTAGCCAACTTCCCACAACTGCTCCCTGAGGGGAAGAGAAAGGGCAAGTGTTGAGATAAAACTTATGGAGCCAGCCTCAGGCAAGCAAATGGGGACAAAGGCAGGAGAATGTCACATCCCCAACATTTACAAAACAGGACCTTGTCTTTGAATTTATATCAGCATCTCCAGAAAGTGTTCTAAGATATTAAAGAACTTTTCTCGTTCTACATTTAACAAGAGTTTTCAGTCTTCAGGGATGTCTTTTTGAGCAAACTTCTCTGTGCAGATAATGACCTATTATACCTGAGAGAGAAGACCTCAGGCTAGCAGCTATATGGAAATACTGGGTTTTTAGGGTTAATGGCCATCAATCAACACATTAAAGAAGTTTTTTGTCCTTCCTTCTGCACTGTAAATAAGCCCCATTCTCACTGATTGCAGTCAGACCACCAGTCCCAAAGCATGGAAAGAGGAAAGCAGCTGTGGCCATGTGAGTCTAGTTTAGCGAAACAAACAAGGAATCCTGTGGCACTTTTAAAGACTAACAAATTTATTTATTTGTTAGCTTCTAAAAGTGCCACAAGACTCCTTGTTTGTTTTACATCAGGGTATCTGAGAGGCCAAAGGTCCCTTGTTCCTTCCTCTCATCCTCAAACAGTACCTGAGTTTCATTACTTAGTTCACCTGCAAAGCAATGAGGAATGTATGAATACATATATTAAAATAAGATGGAAAAGGAGAGAGTCAGGCAGCATAAAGGAAATAACATGCATTAGACAACTGGAATCCAGTGCTTTAAGGTGAGAGAGGACCCGGTTTTATTTTTTGATATCTTCCAAAAATAGCTTTCCTCCCTCTGAATTTTCAGTTTAACAAAAACTTGATCTAAGAAAAATTAGTAAACTTGTAAAATTGTGTGCCCATCTTGAACAGAAAACCAGAACCACAAAGAAGAGTACCTCCAGATGCTCCTGTCCACTTGGCTGTGAGGTTTATGAAACATCACCATGACACATTCAGTATTGCCTTACCCTAAACATCAAAAGTAGTCACAAGCCTGATTTAAATATATCATTAAAACTCACTTAAAAATAAAGAGATGTTTAAAGAAATAATAAATGGGGAGGAGCTATTTTCTCTGACTTCTGGGTTTTGAGCCTTTAGGATAGACAGGTCATGTTTTTCTGCTTCTCTCTGCAACTTTTTAGCCTGAGGGCTAGACATTTATGATTTTATTAAAGAAAAATTATGACACTGCAGAGTGTAAAATGGGGGGGGGCCCACACAACCTGATTCACCCTGGGCCCTGCTCTCCCCTAGGGACGGCCCTGCCACTAGTCACCACATACAACCCTCAAGTCAGACCTCTGCAACAGATCATTAAGGACCTACAGCCTATTCTAAAAGATGATCCCTCACTCTCCCAAGCCTTGGGAGACAGACCACTCCTTGCCTACAGACAACCACCCAACCTTAAACACATACTCACCAGCAACTACAGATCTAACAACAGGAACATTAAAGCAGGCACACACACCTGCAACAAAACACGCTGCCACGTCTGCCCACATATCTACACAATAGATACCATCAGAGGTCCTAGTCAAGCCTGCTACTACATCAAAGGCTCATTTACCTGCTCATCTACTAATGTGATCTATGCCATCATGTGCCAGGAATGCCCCAACACATTATACATTGGACAAACAGGACGATCCCTGAGCAAAAGAATAAATGAACATAGAACTGATATCACAAATCACAAAACAAAGAAACCAATTGCTGAGCACTTCCATCTTTCTAATCACTCGATAAATGATTTGTTAATGACCGTCATCAGAGATGTGACTAGGACATCAAGACTTCAAAGAGAAACAGCTGAACTGGAATTAATATGCAAATTAAATTGTGTGAAAGCAGAATTGAATCTATACTATAGGTAATTTGATTTCAGGCTTTCTAGGGTTTGAACCTAACAACTGCTTTGATTTGCTGTTACTCTATGACCTGATCCTATGTTTTACACTCCCTTGCATTTATTTTCATTCCATTCTGCAAGTTCACCCCATCTTCGAAGCATCTGACGAAGTGGGATTTTCTCCCATGAAAGCTCATGCGAAAAATAAATCTGTTAGTCTTTAAGTGCCACACAACTCCTTGGGTTTTTTTTTGCTGGACTAGACTAACACTGCTACCCCTTTGGAAATTGGCCAGATACCTTCTACCTTACAGCTACTGACTTTGCATGAATCACACACAAAGGAGTGTTTTTAATCTTTTGACTGAATATTTTGAATTTGCATATTTTTCCCTACACAAAGTGACATGGAGCAATATCCAGGATTTCCAACTTGGTTTTACACACACACACACACACACACACACACACACACACACACACACACACACACACACACACACACACACACACACACACACACACACACACACACACACACCTGAATTTGTATGAGCAGATAACATGGTTAAAATGTATGGTCAGACTTGCTAGAGTGAATAAACCCATGGCTGGGAATGCAATAGGAAAAGTATTGAAAATTCATAACCTACAGCTTTCGTAAATAATAGGATAGGTGTTGTGAAGTCTAATTATACTTTCAATTATGTTTCTCAACTTGAATTGTGTGTATCTGAAGTCCATTTCAGTCCTACCCAGGGGCGTCGCTGCCCCGGAAAATGACCTGGGGCATGGGCTCAGGTCCCGCCCACAGGCCCCACCCCTGGCTGGGGACAGGGTGGGGAGTGGCAGCCACAGCTGCAGGGTCACCCCGCCTTTGAAGGGGCTAGAAGCAGCTGCTGCTGCCGCAGGTGACTGGGCCCCAGATCTCTGGCCCGATCCGACCAGAGACCAGGAGAGGCAGGGCCCTGCCAGGACACGGGGCACTAGCACTGGCATTCGGGGCACAGGCTCTGTGTGCCAGGTGTCAGCAATGCCCCTTGTCCTACCCGTATTTTACATATATACCAACTTCCCATTGTCTTTAATGAGAAGCAGCTTATTCCAAAAGGGTCCTAATAGCTTGTTTAATATAATGGCTCTAAGTATCTGCACTAGCACCACTGATCCCATTAAACATTACATTTGTGCAAACAGGGCCCAACTCAGCAAGCATTTGAGTATGTTCATAAAGATCCTATTGAAGTATTACAGTTAAGCACTTTAGAGCTAGGTGGGAAAACCTTTTCCATAATCAAGAAAATTTTAGATTTTTGAATATTTTTCATGTTCTGCATTGAACAAAATAGACTTTTTGAAACGTTTGATGAGAAACCAGAGAGGACACAGGGATCCATTCCTGAATAGCCGGTGGGCTAGTTGTTAGAGCACTCACTTAGAAAGTGGGCAAAACAGAGTCAAGTCCCTCTTTTGCTTGTCCTCCCACTTCCTGGGTTAACTGCCAGGCTACAGACACTGACAGAAGTTTTGGTTTTGACAAATCAGCATTTTCCAACAAAGCAGATTTCACTGAAAAATCCTCATCCAGTACTTCAGCTTTTCTACCCAGCTGTTTCCACCACAAGTTTTCCATTACAGAAACAGCATAAGCAACAGTAAATAATAGATTTTTAGACAGAACATAGAACCCAGCAATAAGTACATATCTACTATTGCTTTCCTTTTGATTTTACCATTGGTATTAGGCAAGAGGAGCAAGAATGTTTTGAGTTATTAACTTTAGGAGAGTAATACTCAACTCCTGGGATGATCTAAATCCTTAGGCTGCATTAATGTGCACTGAAACAGAAGAGCTGGTTTGATGAAAACAAACAAAACAGCTCCATGGTGTAAAATTGCACCAATGTTGTAAGAAGCTACGAGTGTATTTGTCTTGGGAGTTTGTATTTCTTTTGCAACAGGAAATTTTCCAGTGAGGATCTTTTGAAAAGGATTTTTATAATTCTGAGAAATTAATGAAAGTTTGTGTTCTATTAATACAAGAACACTTTAATAGAGAGTAAAGATTCCAGGTATTAAACAATGTCCTGTCCTCCTTCACCTGTACATGAACAAACTATCCCTCTTTGAGATGCCACTATGCCAAAAGAACAGGAATTCTGTTTATGCCAGATCTGTTGTTTTACATAAATAAATGGTCACATGTGGTAGCATAGTCCTACAAATGAGGTAGCTATTAGAGAATCCAAAGTGATCTGAAGAAAGATGAAGGTATAAGATACGGTTTTCTCTCTACAACTCTGGCTTAAATTCAATATTTTCACAAACCCTAAATAAAACTAACAGGTACAACAGTATGATGGTTACTATTAATTATATTACATAACCTAGCAATTTATTATTGACAAAAAAGTTATTATGATTAACTATATTTGTGTATAAGCAATGTCAAACCTTAAAATAACACTCCTTTAAGAACTTTCGTAAGGCATATATATATAATGTTTCTGAATACCAAATACTTCTGTTAACTTATCCCATTTAATAGCCTTTCCTGTGGTTTATGAATAAATACTGGATCAAATTATGTAAACAGTAAACAAAGAAGCTTGGGAGACACCAGATGTCAAATAAATTGTTTTAACAGCAAAATTGAGACTTTAGTTAGTTGTGTGGATCTTCGTAGTTTTAAAGATCCCCTAGACCTTTCTTCTTGTTGAATACAGAGCTAGGTGGATAACAGCACATGGAAACAGTGTTATCCGGATCTGCCCTGCTCATCAGACAGATTATTCTGAATATTATTAGGTTATAAGTAATCGGATCCATGAAATTAAATAAGTGTCTAATCTTCAACAAATATAACTGAAATATTCTTCGGTTGAGAGCAGTAGCTGTCCAGACCTATACATGCATTTTGTGTATATAATACAAAGCATTTATGGGTTTACACACATCCCATTACTGGTGCTTATTTCTGACACTCACTGTTTTTATGGAGCAAAGAACTAATGCACTGAGACAGTAGCAATATCCACTTCCTCCTCCAAGTATTACCTTATCAAGAGAAGATCATTCACCCCCAACATTTGCTGTGTATGTTTGCCCCACATTGTCTTTGTACCACATTTGCATAATGAAATCTTTTTTTGCCTGATGTGCCTCTTACATGAGGTTCTCCTGGAGAAGCCATATGTCACATAGCATGAAAATGTCACTAAGCCACATTTTTAAATTAATGCTTTCATCACCACTTTCTGTTCATTATTTTATCCTCTCCAGTCACTGCTGGCTACAATAATTAAAGAAAGCTGCTTCTCCCATAATTAAACTTCTGTAATAGTAGCTTGCGCAACCTGGTATGTCAGACCATAATAGGATACTCAAACCGCTCTTCCAAAATGTCGCTGACTGTCTGGGGAACTATTACAGATAATGGCCCCTTGCTTGCCATTCAGTATATTTGCTACATCAAGAGCAACCAAGAAATGAGCCACAGCACTGCAGGGCAATACATTGCATATACTGTAATCAATTTTAGTAGGTTGGTTTAGTTTGTTGAATAAAGCTAACACAAATTTCTATTCAAGAATTATATTTCATTCTCCATTATAATCATAATAATTTGAAGCATATAAGGACCTATCTGATTACCCTGAGGTTTTATTGACTAATGTACATAAATGCTTTTGTTTGCTTCACCAGCTCTAATGAGTAGAAAAAAGGAACTCTTTAGCACTTACAGAGGGTTTAATAACAGATAGGAAACATATAGCAACAATCTAGTAAGGAAATACAGAGATACCTAGAACCTACATTTGTTCCATGAACTGTGACACACATAAGTATTGAGTGAAGATTTGTGTAAGGATTTTAATTCTTCCTCCTAGGTGACCATCACTTTGATTCACTACTTCTCTATTATACTGCCTATCTCCCGTCCCCCAAAGCCTCCTGCTTCTCCACAACCTTTTAATAGTGGTGAAAGGAGATTGAAATGATTGCCAGTGGTGGTGGTGAGCCAAGAAATTATTGAAAGTTTATATAATGGGGAAAAAGGCCGGAGGCCTGTAGAATGGTAGAGGCACTTTACAAATGAGGAACCACGGTGCAGAGGCATTAAATGTTTCAATCAAGGTGGCATGAGAATGTAATGCTGGTCTCTCCAGAATTCAAGTACCTTAACTACAAAATCACCCTTTTTACTAGTAAAATTTACTATCAACAGCTGTAAACTGATCACTACAACATAGCCCCTATTGCTGTGGGCAGATGCTGACAATCATTCCAAATTGGAGCCTGTGAGTATACAGTCTCAAGGCGTAGGCCAGAGGCAGGAGGTCAGTCCATGTCATTATATCGCATGCCTTTCTTCTCTCACCTCCTTCCAGAAGAGTTGTTTCAGGAAACACTGAATCTAGACAAAGTAATTTCCATTTCTCTCTGTTTTACATTTGATTTAGTCTTAATATTACTCATAATTCAAGTTAAAAGTATGTTGTCTGGTACTTTATCATTTTATCATTCATTTGTTTCAACCAATCGTTTCCTGTCACATTCTTACCCACTGTGAAGAGAAAACCTAATTCCTCACATGTAAGTGAGCTTTATCCTCTTATCAAAAAACATTGATTTTGCACTCCTGTGTTAAATTAATGTAAACTGAAACTACCATGGCTAATAGTTGGTGCAGCAACATTATCAAAGATGTCAACATAGCTCTGGGAACAGGCTGCATCTGTTAATTTACAACAACAGGGTTCCCCCTCTCCCCCATCCCAGCACAAGGCAAAGAAGAATTCAAAAAAGCCCCATGTTGCTTCTGAAAGAGAAACTGTATTGTGTGGGTGAGTCAGGAGATTCGCTTATCTGTGCTAAATAATTATATACATTAAAGCCAGGGGAATTGTCCACTTCTGACTCTAACAACTGTAAGAGTGGTCATATTTTGGGCAAAGCCTACTTGTCATCATTCTTTCAACTTGCATACAGCCGTCCACAGGTATCAGTAGCATTGTATGTTTAGAATTAGGAGCCCTTCTAAATGACATGAGGAGCAGCTACTTGAAATGAGCCTTGGGCTAGCTGGAGTGAGTATTTACAAGTTTTGTAGAAGGAGGCTTTAAATGCTGAAGTCAGTTCTGGAACCAAACCATTAGAAACAAATTCTATATTGCAAACAGCAAATTAAATATATATTTAATTGAAATTAAAACAGGCTGGGGAAAAAACAATAAAGGCCACTTAACACTGCACTCACCCTGGTAAAAACGATTTACCGGTATTCATCTGAGCTGTCCCACTAAAGACAATGAGAGTGTTCAAGAATAATAAGTGAAAGGTGGAAATCCATGACTTGAAAGAAACATAAGAACTATCATGTTGAGTCAGACAAATTGTTTATCTGGTCAAGGATCCTATCTTCTGATGAGTTCCAAAGGGGCAGCCGTCTTAGTCTAGTTCAGCAAAACAAGCAAGGAGTCCTGTGTCACTTAGGCTGTGTTCACACACAGGGGGTTATTTCGATACGGTTGTTTCGAAACAACTTGTATCGAAATAATGCCTTATTTCAAAAGAACTTAATTTGAATGAACAGTTTGTTAATTCTAATTAAGGAAAAAAGATCAAAGTAAAATAGCAGATTCAGGCAACAGTTATTTCGAAACAAGTCACCGTTGTTTCGAAACGTGTTCGGACGGCGTTGTTTCGAAACAACATTGTTTCGTCCCCGCATGGGGTTTAACTTGTTTCGAAACAATGGTTCCCATTGTTTTGAAACAACAGTTCCTGTTGTTTTGAAACAACCGTGCATCGTGTGAACAGCCTAAATCTTATTTCGAAACAACCTCTTTCAAAATAAAAGGGCTGTGTGAACACAGCCCTAAAGACTAACAAATTTATTTATCACGTGAGCTTTCATGGGAGAGAATCCCACTTCATCAGATGCTTTGAACATGGGGGAACTTACAGAAAGGGAGGCAGATAAATGCAGAGAAGTGTAAGTCATGGGATCAGGTCATATTAAAACAGCAAATCAAAGCGGCAGAAAAGACACCATCATAGGACCTAATCAAGCCAGCTACTCCATCAAGGGCTCATTCACCTGCTCATCCACCAATGTGATTTATGCCATCACATGCCAGAAATTTCTCCACACCTTATTCATCGGGCAAACTGGATAATCTCTGTGCAAAAGAATAAATGGGCACAAAACTGACATCAGAAATCACGATATTGAAAAACCAGTTGCTGAGCACTTCCATCTATCTAATCACTGTGTGGGTGATTTATTAACAGCTCTGGCTCAAGCAAGTCAATAGGACATCAAGACTTCAAAGAGAAACAGCTGAATTTAGAACTGATATGCAGATTCAATTGCGTGAAAACAAGATTAAATCATGGCTATGCCTTCTTTTCCCATTACAGCAGGTGATTTGACTTCACCTTCCTCTATGAACTGTTTCCCAGTGTTTGAATCTTAACAACCTGCTTTGATCTGCTGTTACAGTATGACCTGATCCTGTGACTTACACTCCCCCGCACTTATTTTCCTCCCATTCTCTAAGCTCCCCGCCATCTTCGAAGCATCTGATGAAGTGGGATTTTCTCCCACGAAGAGCTCATGCGATTAAGTAAATGTGATAGTCTTTAAGTGGCACAGGACTCCTTGCTTATCTTCTGGCAGTGGCCAGTGCCAAGTGCTTTAGAGGGAATGAACAGAACAAGTAATCATCAAGTGATAAAAATTATAATAACTAGTTAGAAAGTGACAGGAAAATTAAAAGATGTTAACAAATACGTGCCTGAAAACAGAATGGAAAAACACTAAGTATTGAAGTCAGTGAAAACATAAATGCAATATGTATAGAAATATTAAGCTTAATATTCTGAGATGATGATGCTGGATGGTACTAACATTTGCTCTGGCTTCTTAAAATGATGCACAGTTGTCTTCTGTGCAGTGTCTTCAGGCTCTCCAAGTTACATTTAATTAAAGTTTTATGATGAAAAATTTTAAACTCAAATTGAATTTTTCAATGAGTTTAGTGTTACTTAATTTGGTATTGATATTATTTCCACTACGCTATTAACTACTGTAGTTTGCTGAATCATACTGTCTTTATGAACCGGTTTAAATTCAATTTCTTAGATCAGCCACAAGAATAATATTATGCCACCTTGTGCATTGGAGTTGTCATGTGGCAAAACAATATGGGCTCTCCCTCTGCCCTGCCCCTTTCTGCTCTTGGAAGCAAGATTAAAGTCCACATTATTTGATATTGTTGCCCTTGAGGGCATGTCTGTAAACTCCCTCAAATTTTATTCCTTCTATGTTAGTGATATAAATGTCAATTTACTTCAGTTGAAGCAGACATCTCAGATCAATAGCAACGATTACTGACAGAAAAAAGTACATCTTGCCAGTTGTTACAAATAAATGGTCAGTGGCAAAAAAGCATTGCATGAATTTAATATACCATTCTACTAATGTTGTCAGCGAAATTTTATAATTTCCTATTGACCACATTGCAGCTGGAGCACCTTACAACAAATTATAAAATACTGAGTCTGTTCTGCACTCCTATTGTTATATATGATTACAAACCTACAGAACATAAACTAAATTTTCTTGGATTTCCCTTGTTTGAATGTTTCACTCAAGTTGCAGCCGTAGCAGGCCTAAACAGAAAGGATGTAGGAGGCATTCCATCAATGACTATATGATTGTGGAGGAGTCTGTGAATGTGCATGTATAAAGAACCCCATTTAGTTCTGAATTGCAAGAGAGATTGAACAAACCCTGTTAAGACACAAAATGCTAAAATCAGTATAATAATTTATATTTCAGACAAAAGAAATGATGCAAAAATGCAAATAGGATTGGCAGAGGAGTCCTTGATATTAGATTAGAAATTCATTGCAGCTGGAAGTGAGTCTTCTATTGTATTTGAATAGCACTCACCTTAGTTTGTGAACTATTACAACATAAATGATAACAATGTTAGCCAATCAGATAAACCAGATTCATACAAAAGATCGAAGATGGTCAAAGCTAGTGATATCACAGCAGGTCTGATCAAGATATATTCCAAAGTGGCACTTTATATGGAAACACCAGGACTCATATTATTATGACTAACTCATTGTCACAGAATAAGTAGCCCCTTGAAGGATGAGTTGGTTCATTGCACAAGGACTCATTACCTGCAGCCCAGTTAGGCTTAAGAGAAAGAACTTGAGCCTTGGATACAGGCAGCGTGAGCCTTGAAAGATGCCTGCAGACACCACGTGGAGGAAGGACTCTGAATAAACAAGAAGAGTCAATGGAGAAGGCGGCCAAACTGCAAACAAGAGGCACTGGGAGAACAGGAAGACAGCCCTTTAAGAAGGAAGGCACATGCCCATCTTAGAATTGAAGGAGCGTTGGAGCTCTGCAGCTAAGGCAGAACTTCAGGAAGGAGGTGCCTTGCCCAGATGGGTACTGAGGCAAAAGACATGAGCTTTGAAGTGAAAACATTGCTAAACTGTACCTTTTCCTCAACAAACAAGAAAACCAGAATATAAATAATTTTTGAAAGGTAGTACAGTAGATCCCCATAACAAATACCAATTACAGACCTTTAAAATGCTGTATTTTATGTACACCAAAGCCGACAAAGACCATGAAGAGGATTGTGTGAAATTGACGCTCCATTTTCTCACGCCATACTGTACAATTTTAGAATCCAGTCAAATATTTGCTCTGATCTTTTGGTATGTTAGGATTTACCCAGCTTTTTTTTAGGGAGCATGTCACCTCATTTGCTGAAGCTGCATGAAGCAAGAGTTGAACTGGATATACCAAAATTATTCTGGGCCAAATTCTTTATTTGTGTAATTTTACTGAAGTCATATGGTTCTCTTGTTCTCTCTTGCTAATTCTGATTACTTCAAATTCTTCTTTCTTTGTGCTACTTCATTTTTTTTTATTAGGTGATAGCTATACTATACAGCTGCTACTGCAGATTCTCTAAGCTGACAGGAAAGAGTTCTCTGACTTAATTACTCTAGCAGCCATGAGTGGCAGTACCTATGTTGGCAGAACTTCTGTACATAACACTGTTCACATAAGGGCTTAAGTCAGAGTAGCTTAAGTTGCCAAGGGGTAGTTTATTCATGGTTCTTAGCAACATAAGTTATACTGAGAGATGATGCAGTGCATACACAACTTTAGAAAGAGATTGTCCCAGCAACACAGGGAGGAAAACAAAGTGGGAGGCATACGGTTTAATTAGGCTGCAGCTTTTTAAACCTGTCTGAGAGCTGCTCAGTAACAACTAGTATAGTAGTTTCATATGGAGGCTAAGAAGCTGAGAAAGGTGATTGTCTACTTGAAAACCCCAACCTTGTTTTCCACCTTTTTTCAGGGAAATCTGCTCCTCAATCCACTTACAATTCTGGTTTAATAGAGAACTGGACCCCTGACAAGGACCTGCAATGGACTTTTGCCACCTGATAAATTATGACATACCTTCTGATCCAACCAGGAGCCCAAACTACTGTGTGGAAAGTAAAAAAGAACAACCCCACCTCATCTGACTTGGGGATAAGGGAAAAGTCTAACCCAGTCTCAAAAGAGGCAACAAACACGATTCCCACAGAAGACAAAAAACCCTGGTACTACACTAATCCTAGGAGAGGGAGTACCTGTTAATCATTGTGGGGACTATAGTGGGATCATGCTGGAGGGACAACGTTAATCACAACCTCTTTCAGCTGCAGTGGCCAGTGGCTTACCTCAGCTTCACTATCTCATCCATCAGTCCTGGTAATGGCCCTCCTCTCTTCTCTTCCTTTCCCTCTCTCTCTCTCACTGGCTAGCTCCCTCCCAATTCCAAAGTGAAGGAGACCCTTAAAAAGTTACTCCCTTTTTGACTCACTAGCTTAGACAGAGCCTCAGCCCCCTCAGCCCTACCTCATCACCACCACACATTAACTTTGAGATTATTTACATTTAGAGCAACTGCAAGAATCAGCTATTCCAATTCACTCTGATTTATTGTGGGCATTGGCACAACAAGTTCACCTGCAGATCACACGTTTTGCTGCTTCTTATTATTATAGACTTGAATAAACAATTGGCATGTTAATAGTGAAATAAATGAATTTTATGAATGAACTTGTCTTTAAATGATGCTGCTCCATGCAAAGGGTGTTTCCTGCAGACTAACTGCAACCAACAATGGGTTTACCTTTCAAAAATCCAGCTTTAATTTTTTTTTGTTTTGTTACCCCACATACACCTGTAGTCAGATAGGGAGTAACAAATAAAGATGTCTTTGAATTTAGATGATTTTCTTCTGTAAGTGGGTGGAAAAGCAATGTAGAACGAGCTCTGACATATGGGAAGTTCATTGTTTAAGATGAGCCAGGGATGCAAGCCTGATATCAGGATTTTAAACTTTACAAAGGTTGAGCATTCTGAACTGGAGGTTTGGTTTGACAGCCACAAAATTTAGAACGAGATCTAATTTCTGGGCCTTCAAAATTAAGTAGTGGTTCAGGGTCATCTCTATCACTTTCTATATGTTTATGGCACACTCAGAACAATGGTGCCCCTATCACGTTACACTTCTAAATCCTACCGTGAATGCAAACAGTTAAAAAACAAAAGCAAAAATGAAGAAAACACAATTTATTAGTAGGACAGGGGGCATTTGGTTGGTAGATTATTTGGTTTTATGGACCAATTTTTTAAATCTATTTTTCTACAGACATTCATTAAGGTTTTTTTAGAACCTCAAATTTCTGGTATCATTCTAATGTTAGGCTATGCTGTGCAATTTAATTGGGACCTTTGGCTATTGCAATAGTTTGGAAGCTATAATTTTCCATATTATTATTCTGTAGAGCTTAAAAAAATGTTAAATAGTACAGATACATTTGTTCCAGGTCAGTGATTCTGCTCAATAACCTACAGCTTTACAAAGAATGGGGTAAGAGTGATAACAGAAACCTATCTGGATGGTTGGTTATACATTGTTAACTCACACCTGCTTTTTTTTTTATGTACAGATATTATTCCTACACATTTTGCTTAGTCTCCATCATATCTCTAAGCCTTTTCCACCCCTGTGATCACAGCACAACCAAAACATATGAAGCCAGGAAGCCTCTTCCAGGTTTTCCTCCCCTGACCATGAATTGTTTCATTTCACATCAGTAGAGAGTGAGGATAGATAATTTAGGTCACTTACCATACTATAGTTACAGCAAATAAAACACCACTTCTGATATAGTAGTAATGGGGAGAACCTCAAAAATATTGCTTGGAGTGAGCAATGAAATATTAAAAAGAGATGTGTGGGGAAAAAAAGGAATGTGTCTTTTTTTTTTTTTTAACTTCTTTCTAACTGTTGTTTTAGAATTTCAAGTATTTGCTATTATGTTTCCAGGGAAACTCTACTGACTGGTTAAAAGCAGGTAGAATTACATCATCAAATATTTCTTAAAGTGAAATGGGATTAATTGGAAGAGGAAATTATTTTTATTTGGACTATTTAAACCCCTCTTCTGTTTTTGTTCCATTTTAGTTTTTTTGCCCCCCCCCCTTTTTTTTAATGCTTGAGAAACATTTGGGAGAAGAGATCAGTTTAAAAAAAGATTTAACCTCTTGTGTCTTCAACTAATGTCTGAGGAAGCACACATCTTCAGGACATCCTCCAGCAAAGCCAATGGAAGTCTAGATTAAATATTCCTGGTACAACTAAGGTTAAAACACTTAGAATTGATTGAAAAACAGAAAATCTATCCTGTGAAAAATTTCAATATTTTGATGTTTTTCATACACAAAAGTGGTAAGAAAATCAAAATACTGAAACTTTAAATGGAACAAAAATAGTTGAGATAAACTTATTTGGAAAAATCAATACATTTCATGGGGCTTCCATGATGCCATGCAGCACAGCAGCCAGAGAGAGAGAGAGATTGACTACCACTGGAAACAGTTCCATAAAGAAGAAATGGGCTTTCAGGAATCCAGAACTACAGCTCCATTCAGGATCACCATGGCTCAGGGGGACACAGAGATTAATGTCAACTTTACCATAATACAATGTTTCATTTTAATTTTCCTAATGGAAAATTCTGTTGATTGTGATGTTCTCCCACAGATATCTGTTTGGACAAAACCATTTTTTCCCCAGTGGGAAAATATTTCATTCAATATTTTTTTCCCACCAACCATGAAACACCCCAAATCTTCGAGCCTTTTCTATACATAATAAAGGTCCCCCTCCACCCCCGTTGAATGTTACCTTTAATATGTTCCTGATGCTTCACCATTTTGGAATCTGTAGCTGGGAAGGAATCAGGCTGGAGGTAGCAATGGACTAAATGGGCAGCTCTCTGTGGCATCTGCCCTCCTTCTTTGGAATCTCTGTTTCCTGTCACCTGTGTGGAATAGGCTGCTAACTGGACAATATGGTTGATATTAAACTTATCTACAACTGTGATACAAATTATTAAAAATGGCAGTACTCTTCTGTTTGTTTTGTGCAGTCATTTACACCTGTGTAGTGTCACTGCAACATTGGTGTAAAAAGTTACCAAATCAGAATTAAATTAACGCCGATAAAGTTTGTAGAGACTCAGAAACTGGGGGAATGGGAAATATGGTAGAGGAGAGGTCACTCATTCAGAGTGCTCAGGATGACTTGGTAAACAGGATATAAGCAAATGATAGGTGTTTTACAGGGCTAAATGCAAATGCATTCATCTAGGAAAAAAGTATGTAGACCATACTTACAGGAAGAAGGACTATCCTAGGAGCAGCAAATAAAAATGATTTGAGGGTTGTGGTGGATAATCAGCTGAATGTGCCCTCCCAGTGTAACACTCTGGCCAAAAGTGTTAATGTGATCCTGATATGCATAAACTGGGGTTTCTTGAGTAAGAGTAGAAAAATTATTTTACCTCTTTATTTGGCACTGGTGTGGCTGCTGCTATAATACCATGTCCAGTTCTGGTGCCCACAATTCAAAAACAGAAGTTGATAAATTGGAGGGAGAAGAACCATGAGAATGATTTAAAAAGTAGAAAACGTGCCTTTGTGTGATATAGCCAAAGAGCTCTCTCTATTCAGTTCAACAAAGAGAATATTAAGGCACAGTAATAAATCTCTTCATGGGGAACAAATATTTAATAATGGGCTCATCAATCTAGCAGAAAAAAGTATAACAACTTTCATTGGCTGTAAGTTGAAGTTAGACAAATTCATACCAGAAATTAACAATTTTTAACAGTGAAGTTAATTGACCATTGACATAATTACCAAGGGTTTTGGGTGTCTCTCCATCACTGGCAATTTTGAAATCAAGACTGGATTTTCTTCTTAAAAAATTGCTTAGGAATTATTCTGGGGGAAGTTCTATGGCTTGTGTTATATAGGCCATCAGAACAGGTGAACACAGTGATCCAATCTGATATTAGAATCTGTGACTCTAGAAGGATGCAAATATATTCATAAGGAGCAGGACAATAAGATCAAGGCTCCAAAATTAAATATGTAAATAGAACTACAACCTAATAAAAACACAGCTCTCAGGGTTAGCTAAACTGCTTATCCTAACAGGTATGGCCAAACTGTGGCTCTTGAAAGGAAAAGTGCGGCTCACCGAAGGAGGACATCAATACGACATTACCTCCTGTGGGCCCCAGAAGACCTTGAATTCAGGGATTCTGTACCCCAGGCTGGCTTTTGAAGTGGTTCACTATGCTCCCACTGGCTGGAAGCCGGCAGCCAACTGCCTTCCTCCCAAGGTCTTGCCACTGAGTGCACTGCACCACCCCTCTCCCCGCCTCCCGCCCCAGCCTCAGCACTGGCAACTGCCATGCCAGGCAGCCAGGGAGGAGATGGAGCCTGTCACGTCTGAGAGTCACGTGGCAGGCAGAGCCCTGCAGGGCTGTCCCTTGAGGGGGCAGGCCTAGGTGGGGTCTACACACCCCCCATGCTGGAAGCATGGCAGGCCAGACTGCTCCATCATCCAGGGACCCCAGTCATCAACTGGGATACGGCCCCAACCAAGGCCATGCTGCCAGCAGTGACGGGACCATCACCCTGCCCCTGAGCCACCTTTCTTTTTCTTTCTTTCTTATCCTCCCATCTTTTTTATTTTTTCTTAATTTTTCCTTTATTTTTCTTTTTTCTTACTTTTTCCTTTGTTCTTTCTCTTCCTTTCTTTCTTACTTTTCCTTTCTTTCTTCCTTTTCCTGCTCTCTTTTTCTCCTTTCCATATTTCTTTTTCCTTTCTCTTCCTTCTACCTTTTTCCTTTTTCTATTCCTTCTCTCTCCTTCCTTCTCCATTTTTCATTCTCTCTTTTCCTTTTCTCTTTCCTTCTTTCTCTTATTTCCTTTTCCTTCCATCCTTCTTATTTTCTTTCTTTCTCTCTTCTCTCTCTTTCCTCCTTCTGTCCTTCCTTTTTTCTTTCTTTCTCTTCCTTCTCTCCTTCATTCTTTTCTCTTTCTCTTCCTTTCTTGCTTCCTTCCTTCTCTTTCTTTAAAAAAAACCTTTAAAATATTTAGTTTTACTTAAAACCTTTTAAAAAATTCAATTAAACCCAATTAATTATTTTATTTATAATAACAAATTATATTAATTAATTTTAATTAAACAAACTGGTGGCACTTTAGAGTTTTAAAAACTGTTGTATGAAAAGGTTTCAGTGATGTGGCCCTAGGGCCAACATCCTAGCCCTCATGTGGTCCTTATGGTGATTTAAGTTTGAGACCCTAACATTAAGGGGACCACACCAGGGAAGCAGGCAGCAGGGGCTGAGGAGCTGTTAGAGGGAGGAAGAAGGGATCGTGGTTGGGCCTGAGCAGGGAGGCAGAAGCCAGGGCCTCAGTGTGTCTCTTGTAGGCTTAATAATCAACTTGTGTGGCTCTTGAGTTCCATAAGTTTGGCCACCTGCCCTATAACATGGTTACCTCTTTGGAACCCATTTATCCTATAGCAATTCACTTAGAAATATAATATATGCATATAAATATATTTTTTGTTTTCATCTTTGAAGGAATTGAAAGGGGATCCATGTACACTCTTGGTCTACCCACTCCTTCCAGCTGGCCGGCTTAGTCTTCTCCTTCCATTGTTCAAAGAGGTGACCTATAGAGTGTCCTTTTTGAGGCACAGAGATGAAAAAGACAAAGCTACAAACAGAACAGAAAGGAGGAAATGTAAGTGTGGAGAGTCACCTCATTTTTGTATTTGATAGGAATGATCCAGGACTACATGAGCATCTAAGATTTCACAGACCAATGTTTCTGCTGAGGAAATGACCTAATGAGGAAAGCGAATGAGGAAGATATCCTTTAACCTAGAAGCTGTGCAGCCAGAGCAGCTGCAGAATGTTGGGATACATGAACAGCGTTAATCTTAGTAAAACCACTGCCACATAGCAAAAGATCCTTCCAAGAAAACAAGTGGCCATAGGGAACAGAAAAAAACAATTTTAAAGGAAGCGTGCCAATAGAAAGTCTGTGGGTTACATTGAGAGAGGAAAGCAACAAGGGGGATGTTGTGGTGGGGGTCTGCTATAGACCACCAGACCAGAAGCAGGAGGTGGATGAGGTGTTCTATGGACACCTAGCGGAAGCTTCTAGATCACAGGCCCTGGTGCTGATGGGGGACTTCATTTACCCTGACATTTGCTGGGAGGCCAATACAGCAGTGCATGGGCAATCCAGGAAATTTTTAGAGAGTGTTGGGAACAACTTTCTAGTACAAATGCTAAAGGAACCAACTAGGGACCTTGCACCACTCGACCTGCTGCTCACAAACAGGTAAGAATTGATCAGGGACGTAGAGGTAAATGGCAAGCTAGGCAGTAGTGACCATGACATGGTTGAGTTCAGGATCCTGATTAAAGAAAGGAAGGGAAGAAGCAAAACAAAAACCCTGGACTTCAAAAAAGCAGATTTTGGCTCCCTCAGGGAACTGATTGGCAGGATCCCTTGGCACGCTAATCTGAAGGGGAAAGGAGTCCAAGAGACTTGGTTATATTTTAAAGAAACCCTGCTAAGGGCACAGGAAGTTGCCATTCCAATTAGGAGAAAGAACAAACATGTGAGGCAGCCAGAATGGCTTAGCAAGAAACTCTGCTCTGAGCTTAAACATAAAAAGGAAGCTTACAGGAAGTGGAAGCTTGGTCAGATGACCAAGGAGGCATATAAAGATATTGCTAGGGACTGCAGGGATAAAATCAGAAAGGACAAAGGACAAATGGAGTTGCGGCTAGCGAGGGATGTAAAGGATAACAAGAAGGGGTTCTACAAGTATGTTAATAACAAGAAGAGGATCAGGGATGGTGTAGGTCCCTTACTGAATAGGGCAGGCATCCTTGTGACAGAGGATGAAGAAAAAGCTGAAGTGCTCAATGCATTTTTTTCTTCAGTTTTCACAGGCAGGGTCAGCTCCCAGCCCACTACCATGGGTGTGACAGATGGGAGAGAAGAAGACAGGCCCTTGGTGACGGAAGGTCAGGTTAGGGACTGCTTAAAGAAGCTGGATGTGCACAAGTCCATGGGGCCAGACGAACTGCATCCAAGAGTGCTAGGGAATTGGCCGATGAGATAGCAGCTCCACTGGCCATTATCTTTCAAAACTCATGGAGAACCGGGGAGGTGCCAGAGGATTGGAAAAAAGGAAATGTAGTGCCTATTCTCAAGAAAGGGAAAAAGAAGGATCCAGGGAATTATAGACCAGTCAGCCTCACCTCAATCCCTGGAAAAATTATGGAGCAGATTCTCAAAGAATCCATCCTCAAACACTTAGAGGAAAATAAAGTGATCTGGAACAGTCAGCATGGATTCACCAAGGGTAAATCATGCCTGAGCAATCTCATCTCCTTCTATGATCAGATGACTGGTTTTCTGGATGCAGGAAGAACCATTGATGTCATATACCTTGATTTTAGCAAGGCTTTTGACACAGTTTCCCACAGCATTCTCATTGGCAAATTAAGGAAGTATGGGTTGGATAGGTGGACTATAAGGTGGATAGAAAACTGGCTAGATCAACAGTTTCAACATGTAGGAATCAATGGTTCCATGTCTAGCTGGCAGCCAGTCATGAGTGGTGTGCCCCAGGGGTCGGTCCTGGGGCATGTTCTGTTCAACATTTTCATCAATGATCTTGATGATGGAATAGACTGTACTCTCAGTAAGTTTGCGGATGACACCAAGCTGGGGGGACCAGTAGACACGTTGGAGGGCAAGGACAGGATTCAGGGAGACCTAGATAAATTGGAACAGTGGGCCAATAGAAATCTTATGAGGTTCAGTAAGGACAAGTGTAAAATCCTGCACATGGGACGGAAAAACCCCATGTACTGCTACAGGCTAGGAAACATTCAGTTAAGTAGCAGCAGTGTAGAAAAGGACCTGGGGGTCATGGTGGATGGGAAGCTAGATATGAGTCAGCAGTGTGCTCTTGCTGCCAAAAAGGCCAATGGCATACTGGGCTGCATCAAAAGAAGTGTTACCAGCAGATCAAGGGATGCGATCATTCCCCTCTATTCTGCACTGGTAAGGCCACATCTAGAATACTGTGTTCAATTTTGGGGTCCTCACTACAAAAAGGACAGGGACATGCTAGAGAGAGTTCAGAGGAGGGCAACCAAAATGATTAAAGGGCTGGAGCACAAGCCCTATGAGGAAAGACTGAAAGCATTAGGCTTATTTAGTCTGCAGAAGAGAAGACTGAGGGGGGATTTGATAGCAACCTTCAACTACTTGAAGGGATGCTCTAAGGAAGAGGGAGCTTGACTGTTCTCAGTAATAACAGAGGACAGAATGAGGAGCAATGGTCTCAAGTTGTGGTTAGGGAGGTCGAGGCTGGATATTAGAAAAAACTTTTTTACTAGGAGAGTGGTGAAGCCTTGGAATGAGCTGCCAAGGGAGGTGGTGAAATTTCCATCTTTGGAGGTGTTTAAGGCCCGGCTGGACAAAACCATGACTGGGATGGTTTAGTGGGAGTGGTCCTGCCTCTGGCAGGGGGTTGGACTAGATGACCTATGAGGTCCCTTCCAACCCTAGGATTCTATGATTCTAAAAAGAAATATAAACAAACAATAGGAAATAAGCATTTTAATTAATCTAAGCCTCTTTTTCTACATTCTGAGCAGAATTCAACATTTAAAATGATCTTGGAAGCATTGGAGATTCAAATCCTCTGTTTACTTATGGCAGCACAGCATGGGCATGCATAAGGTATGGTCCTCAACCCGCTGTGCCAAGTCACCTCATTTCTGCCAGAAGCTACCCATTTCCTTAGTGACAAAATAGTTGGCTTTCTAATCTCCATACTAAACTCAAAGGATATTTTCACCAAAAAGGAAGTAGTCTTATAACCTGTGTGCTGATTAAGAATATGGCAAACTAAAGGCAAAGCTAAATCCCTTAAGCATCCTATGCCTGTAATTTAGATTTTAAATTGAAACCTTGAAGTACATATGAAGAATTACACACTCACTATTTAGCACACAAGATATATTCTAGCTTCTCTCTTTTAGTCTAAAAGACATGTAGTGTTAATCCATACAACCATTTACCCAAAGTGACTGATATGTTTATTTTTGCTGATTTTCACTCTAACATTTTTGCTTTATTTTTCATTCCATTAGTTGTATTTACTTGAATTATAGTGTGTGTGTGGTTCAACTGAGTTTGGAGAAATCTCTGACAATTTTTACTGTCCAAGTCTCTTCTCTACCAATCTATCTGTTGTTCTATTTTTCCTTGCATTCTTGTTAGATTCATCTCTCTCCTGAAATAACAGTTTGGCCAATAGACATACAAATCTACCCTACCTCAGTAACAAATAAAAAATATTACTACAAAAGCAAACTATACCAAGGAACTAACAAGATGGGCTTAACACAACTGCTTTCTCATTTGTTCTTTTGTTGCTCCTTATTCTCCATTGGTCCTTCATTGTCTTTTAAAATCCAGGTACAATGGGACAATAAATGTGCATAAATTTAGACACATATTTACACACTTTTCTAAATTGGAACTTTACAATGTATGGTCTATCAGCAGAAGCTTCTTAGCTGTATCCATATAAATAACACACAACAATTAGTTGTGAGTATTTATACTGTGATCTTCAGCTTAAACAGTAATAGACATTCTGTTTCATGATAATAATGACTTTTAATCTATTTATATTATTGAACTAGCAGACTAGTTATCTAATATGTAAACATTAGTGTTCAGCACCCCTTAAAAATGCTGTATGTGGTCTCGTCTTAAAGATTCAAAGGCTTTCATGCCTCACCTCTTTGCTAAAGATAATCCTCACAGCACTTTCAATGAGAAGTTCAGTTCATTATCACAGAAGAACAGAAATGTGCACAAAGTAGTCAGGCTGAGAATCAGTGAATAATGGGGGACTAGGAGTTATCCTCTGGGTTTTTCAATACATTTGGTACTCTTGATAACCAGAACTCCCTCTGAAATGAAAATGAGGGATTCTTGATGCAATGCAGTGGGTAAGGGCTAAAGCTTTAAAGCTATCAGTGCTCAGGGACCCCATTAACTCAGAGGGATTGTTCCAAACTAAACCTCAGTATGACAGGTCAGAACTCCTGGGAATGGTGTATTGTTAGTTAATTTGAGTTTTGGTTTGTTTTCACTCTGTTTGCTCACCTGTAAGAGTCAGGCCCCTATTTGAACCATTACAATTGCAGCAGTGGTAAGTTTAGTTTTGTATCTTATATCTCCTGTTATGAATGCTGCATAATGCATGCTGCTAACGTACCTTCTCACATAGCAATAAAGGCTGGTCCTGCAAGATGCTGAAAGTTATTAACACCAGCTGAAGTCAGTGGTTGTTGATGGCACATGGGACTTTGCAGGAGACTGTAAGCACCTTTCAGAATCAGTCCCTATGTACTATGGCAATTACAACACATTTTGAAAGATAACTAACTAAATAGGAAGTGTGAGGTGTACTTTGCACAAGTGGCTATTCTAAGAATTGCAACGTAGTGGGCCGTGTGCTAAAGTTTCAAGGTGTTTTGCTTCTGTGATTGAAACAAATAAAGATCATTCATGAGTTAGTTGTGCACCACAAACCCTCGGCAAGAAATTTGCAAGCTCATTAGGGAACCACTTGTAGATTATCTACATACTCTGAGATCCGTACTTTTTTCTAACAAAAAAAAAAACAATTAAAAAACTCAACAGATAAATAAACTCAACAAATAAATTAAATCATCGTGTCATCTATTAATTCTGCTAGAACTGACTAAAAACACTGAACAGCTTTTCAAAAGAGTTGCTGTTAGAAAGAAAAGTTACAGAACACAGTATTTCACTAGAGCAAAATACCTAATATTCATTTCCATACTTATTGACTGTATTTTATTATGACTAAATTAATGCCTCTGTTCAGCAGTGGGGAAATGAAATTAACAAAATTACTCCTCTGCTTAAAGTTAGGAATGTGCTTAAGTATCTTACTAAATCAGGGTATCATTCCCTAGGATCTCTTATCAAACAGCAGTCACTGCTTTAGTGATAATTAACTTTTCTTAATGCCTTTTTTGGCAGACCATAAAATAGTCTGAAAACCACATTTTATCACTTTAGTAACATATGCATTACCACAATCCATCTGCCATAATAAATTCAACGTGAACTTTTCTGGGCTTGTTTTGGTAGACAAACAGGAAAATCTGCCTTTGTTAGCATGCATTGAAATCATTAGACTTCCCACTGAATTAATCGAAGTCTTGCCTTGCAAGAAGGTTGATTTCAGCAGCCACTGAGCTACTGCAAACTCTTATTTAAAATTCAAAATAAAATGTGAACATGGTAGAAGTTACACGAAAGGACACAAATCTCTCCTTACACAGTACTCCCACAGAGACTTTAACAAATGAAATGATGATAGCTCAGGAATGAGGTTTTTTTTTTTTTCTTTCGAGACAGAGAGAGAGAGAGGTGAAGAAGGAAGATGTTAACTTTAACTGAAGTTTAGACACTAATTAAGAGTAATGAGAATGTTAAGGTGGGAAAAATCCATTGCAGTGAATCACAGAATTTATTATTTTGTGTGTGGACATGAGAAAAATAAGAAAAAAAATTGTTATTTTGGGTTATTTTTCCCATCATGTGCTGTCCTGTTAGAACACATAAGGGCACAATAAAGAATGCTTCAGTAACTGCTTGTGGAAGTTGCCTGACATTCACTGTAGCCTAATCTCTTTTTAGCATTTAAATTTGAAGATTGATATACACTTTCTGCTTCGAGTGATTCTGAAAAGTAGCTGGATCATCCTGTCAAACTCAGCACTATGGGTTTCTCTGCAGATGATCAGACACAGAAAAGAAACTGCCCTTTTTGGGGGGAGAGGTGGGCTAACAAGAAAAGAAAAAAGAATTCTGGAAGACTGTCAGTCATGGATTCTCTCATGGATTTAACACCTAGGTAATAGGAGAGCTTGCCAGGTTTTATGCCTGCTAAGCCTAAATCACATGCAGCACCTGTAGTAATAGCAGAATGTAAGTGAGCTTTTATTTTATGTAGATAAAAAAGCCATTTCCTTCTCAATGAATGTGCATTTTTTCCATTTGATCCTTTTCAGTTACTTAATTACAATCTGTTCCAAGGTAAGGATGAAAGCTAATAAATATGGTAGAGCACGTTTTATTTTTCCATGGAATCTAATGATGTGAGGTGCTAACTACCCTCAGACACCACTAACTTTAGTGGGAGTAGAGCTCACTAGAAACTCAGAGGAGGGAAAAAAAATCACTGAAATCACGGTTATATTTTTCCTGAAGTTCTGGTCTGCCCAAAAATTTTCTCACCAGAATCTAGCTGGAACTCAGGGGCTCTATAAAATTATTCAAAATCTATGAATAAACAGCTATTTATATTATAGCTATAGGTTTTTGAGACATAGAACTTTAAAGCCGGAATATAATTTTCTGTAATAGTCAAAAGACTTGTCCCTAGCATGCCCATTCCACAGTGGATCAATCATTTCCTTCCCTCTGCAGAACAGGGGAATTTTGCAAGAAGAACTTATGGAATTCTTCCTTTTTTTCTCTCCACACTCCCTCCCTCAGGCCTGTCCAGAGGGGTTATCTGGCTTAGTTTTTTAATCAGTCTTCCTTCATATAATATTGCCCTTGACTTCACAGACTAAAGAGGAAGTGAAAATAGAGTACAGTCATCAGAACTGGGTCCTCATTGTACACCTGTAGCAACTGGCAATGGCATTCCCAAACTCTTTCAGCTTTAATTGAAAATAATTCCTTTCTCCATCAGCAGCGACTTTAAATCACAGCCATTTAATCACAGATCAGTCTATAAGGTACATTAAGGTCTTTCACTAGTCTTATTAAAAGACATTTTTTTCTTAAAAGATGCCTTATAAATGACAGTTGTTCTAATTTGGGTATACAGAGATTCTCTCACCCCATTTGTTCTTCTTGCCACATTAGACTTTTTTTTTAGTTCTGCAAAATTTCTTTTTTGCAAAGAATGCTTTTGATATTACTTTTCTAATGCATCTTATATGTAATATGCACATTCATTATACATATACCCTGTTAAAAGAGTGTTCCTACTGATGCATAATTGCAGTTACACTTTAGAGTTTCAGATATTTTTTACCATTCAATCTAATTAAATTGTACCAACTAAAACTGCAATTCGACAGAAAATCTATGACAATTCAGAAGCTGTATTTTACTTCCTTTTAGTTGTTTTTCCCCACTTCTTCTTTCGGGAGTCTTGCTGCCCTAATAATAAATCTACAGATTTGACACCTATATATTATTAAGCACACAATATCATTCAGTCATTTGGATTAATTAGTGGATTGGAAGTTGGTGAATGCATAGGGACCAGAGATCATGACTTCAGTACATTCAATATGATTAAACAGAGTACAGTGTCAATCAGTAACATATACACTTTTTGCTTTACAAAGGGATCATCCTAAAACTAATGAAAACTATAAACAATACTTGGGAGAGGAGTTTAGACAGAAATGAGGGGGATGAAACTGGGAGCTTTTTAAGAATAGCCCCAAAGCCATCACTGCACAGTCAAGGAAGAGAACAACTTTAGTTAAGAACCCATCCCAAGTGAAATTAATGCCATAACTAGAAATAAAAGAACAAAATTGGGAGAGGAACTGGAAATCAATATTAAATAAATATTAATTAGAAATAATATACTGAAGAATATTGATAAGGAGACTAAAGCACATTGGGGAAACACCCAGGTTGGCTGTGCTAAAGAGAATAAGGATTTTTAAAAGTATATTACAAACAAAATTTCATTACTAGATTAATTAAAATAATAATACTGCCGAAAAGGGAGAAACGTTCAATAAATGTTTATTTTCTGTGTATGCAAAGAAGGAAGAAACAAGAATATTACATGAAGACAACTAATGTGGCTATGTCTACGCTAGGGGCTTAAGTCAATTTAAGCCCCCTTAAGTCGACTTAATCAAAGCCCAAGCCACATATACAATTTATTTTGTCAACTTAAGCATTTGCTTAAGTCGACTGAATAACTTTCACTTTTAAAGTCCACTTAATGATTAAGTTGACTTTATTAAATCATTTTAAGCCAGTGTATCCTGGGATTAGGCTTAATTGGCTTCCCGGCAATCTGAAACCCTTCCTGGCAACCAGGAAGTACCTGCCCTGCCCAAGTCTAGGGCATGATAAAGCCCAGCCCACGCTGCTTCACAGCCAGAACTAGCCAGGACTCTGGTTGTATTGCAGCCATGTTGGAAGACAGAGGCAGGCAGGCCCCATCCTGGACCCACTAGGAGATCCTAGAGTGAATTAGCAGCTGCCAAAGTGGACTTGGGCGGTCTCCTGGAATTTTGAGTGTGCATTCTTAAGCTGGTTTAACAAGGTCTACTTTAACCTGAGTTAACGTACACCTTGTTAAGCCAGCTTAACAGAGCCCTCTAGTATAGATGTAGCCAATGACCAGGAGCGCCACTGGCCCAGGAACAGACCTGGGGCTCCATGCACTGGGACTCAGGGCTTGAGCCCCATAAGCCTGGCACCAGCAGCACCCTTGCCAATGACATTAAATGCATTCAGTAGACAAATATTTTATAAGTCAGCAGCAGGCCCATAACTACAGCAGGGCTAATGGGTCCTTGCACCACAGTGCCTAAATGGAGCTGCTCCATTAAAGGGCATGTTTCATGCCACTCGCTCCAGGCACTGCTTATTGCAAGGGGCACATTCTGAGTTACAGCTCTGGTCAGCAGTCCTGGATAACTTGCACCCAAGAGCACTAAAAGAGTTAGCAGAAGAAAGTTTTTGTCCACTTATTTTAATTTGTAATAAATCATGGAATTCCAGAAGACACGCATGCTGAAATGATGACATTATTCAGAAAGGTCAAGCAGCATGACCCAGATGGTACAGAATAGTTAGCCTGACATAAGTAATGGGGAAAATAATGGAAAATTTGATGTAGGATTCAATTAATAAAACATTTTAAAAGACAGAAATGTACTTAATACCAGTCAACATGGCTTAGGTCTTGTTAAATCAGTCGCAGGGGGTAGCCATGTTAGTCTAGTTTAGCAAAACAAGCAAGGAGTCTTGTGGCATTTTTAAAGAGTCATAAATTTTGTCAAGTGGGATATTCTCCTATTGTCCCTGGCCAGGGTGCTGAGGGGGCAGCCCTTGACCTGTTGTTTTGGAACGTCTTGTTCCAAAACAACATGTTCACACGAGTTGTTTCGCAACAAGGTTGTTTCGCCCCCAAATGGGGTTTAACTTGTTTTGAAACAACACCCTTGTTTTGAAACAACGGTGCGTCATGTAAACATGGGTTTTTTTTGTTTCGAAACAACGAGGTTGTTTCAAAACAAAAGTGCTGTGTGAATACAGCCTTTGTTTCATTGCAAAATGTAACAAAGCAGCAAACAATCATGAGGACAGGGCAGTCTGACAAGGCAATCTAGATCCTTTGATAAGCTAAGCAATGTGCCTTTGATTGTATTAAAATGGAAAATTGTGCTTCTCAGAACAAGAGGTACAGGTTGTTTCTACTGAACAGGGAAAATATTCTGGAAAACACTGAGTCTAAGGGTCTCAGATTTGATGAAGGCTTATATCTTTGGACATTTAAAATGTGAGTGGGATCAGGGCAGGTGGTTTCCTCTGTATGCATCGAGTCCAGTTCTGAGCTCCTTCATCCAGCTCTGATGTCCATTGTTTTTTTAAGGAAGTTGGAAAATTAGAGTGCGTGGCAGAAGAACAACAAAAATGATTTAACGGCTGGAGAAAATGTCTTAAAAACTTAAGAATGGACATAACGGATCAGACCAATGGTCCATCTAGCCCAGTATCCTGTCTTCTAACAGTGGCCACTGCTGGCTGCTTCAGACGTAATGATCCATTATGTGATATTTCATGTGACATCCATTAAGTGACGTACACTAAAGGGGCACCAAGTGTTCATGAATTCTTCAGCCACGTTTTATATAAAAAACTGAAGAGAAGGATCCCAAGGATGCAATTTTCCACTTTTCAAGCTGCTGAGCCACTTGTGCAAGTTTGGGATTCTTTAATAATAGGAATACTGTGGTGAGACTCAGGAACAGTTTGGGAACCACACGTGAGTTCTGCAAATTGATTTATTATTAGTAAGAATTCAGCTAATACCTTATGCAAACAATTTTCAGCTTATGAATTTTGCTGCTCATTTTGATTGTTTCCTGTTTGCTGTACGTGACCAGTCACCTAATACAAATAGTATAATGTCTGCTCCCTGATTGGATAACTAAAACTTTGTGCGCATTTTTGGAGGAATTGCTAATTATTGTGCTAAAATTCATGGAATTTTGAAGACTGTCAAACATTTTATGAAGGTAGCTGCTGAATGCTCACAACAATGCATAGTATGAGCTCCACAAATAACAGAGAACCAATCTTGCTGGTTTTAGTTATAAACATATCCTCACATCCCCAACCCACTTTGCTTTATTTGACCAGCTCTGCCTAACTAAATGGATCAATAAAGTTTGAGGAGCTTACTGCTGCTAAGATCACCGTAAGAAATTCACTGTGAGATAGAAGGAATCTAGCATTGGTTGTATTGTAAGACATGCAAGGAAAAAAGTGCAGTTGGAAGATAATTATGCTACATTTTGAATTGCTTAGAAAAGATAAGGGCATAAAATTGTTGTGACAACACTACATTAAGAGCTAATTTACAATGGTGAAGTGAACTATTCCTACAAGAATACTTCCTGAGTGAAAAATTCCTCTCAAGTTCATTTCTGTCTGGACAACTTGACCTGATACATCCTTTTGGTTCCAACAAGACAAGATAAACTGCTCTCTCTGAATGTCTAATAAGTACACTGTCCTTTCTCTCCGACTGGTTTGCAGCAGTACTAACAAGCAAAGAAGTCCCTAGACAGACAATAAAACTGATTAAAACAGTAGGCAGGGAAAGGAGAAAAGATGTTCTCTCAAAGAATTTTGAAATGGTGCTTATTTAAAATTTGAAGTCACTTGAACTAAGTATTTTTCTTATATTCCTTAATAACAATAAAAAAATTGCAAACAGAAATTGAAAGATTTCATAGGTTCAAATGCCAACAATGTGCCAACAACATACAATTTTTACTTCACATCATTCATAAGCTCCATTTTCACTCAGCCATCCCAACATCTGGGAAGAGTGGGCCGCTGAAGATGAGAAAAATACAGGACAAAATGGTGCAGTAGTCTTCTGCTGGCTCTCTGCATGGGGGTGAGCTTCTCCTGGATATCTTCTGGATAGGGAAAACATCCCATTTAAGAACAAAAAATAACCTGTGAAAAGCCAAGTGCTCAGGGGCTGATCTTTCTCTTTTGATGTTAATGAGGAAACAATTCCATTGATTTAAATAGCAATAGGATTGAATCCAACATTTCCCTTTTAGAACACTCAGTAATGATATACAAGACATCAGTTCTTCCTCACAGCTGAATTAGTATATTATAGTGGGTGTCTGCAAAAAAAGCTTTCCAGTTTTGCCATCAGTTTTAGATACATTGTGAAGCACCCACTGCAGTTCTGGGCACTGTGGATGGACTTTCTAAAGACATATAGCTAAATGTCAGGGTTATTATAGGTGCACAGTGATGGTTTCCCATAGTTTTAAAAAAAATAATATTTTATGCACGTAAAATATTATGGATGCATTTTACCCTCATGGTCCAGTGATGTAGATGCTGAGTTTTCACAGAGTGCCTAGGGGGCAGAATTTTCAAATGTATCTTATGCAAAACCTTCTTATCCATACTAAATCCCAACTGAGATACAGCACAGCCTTTGGATTGCCATTAAAGCATATGAACAGTGGAATAGTGTGATTAAGAGGTAAGAGAGGGATGAGAGTAGTTGCAGGTGCAAAACTATGCTGGCATACAAGTGTAAGTATTATAAGATACAGTATTATAAACTTGATATTTCCTTGTATATAACCCACCTTTTGCTATTTGCTGCAGCACACTGCTTCTGATCTCCCAAATTCTTGATATACTTTAATAGTTCTATGCTTTCACATCAGTTGGCCCTGACTTATGTACCTCTGAAACCAGGAGGCATATACTTGGCAAAATTTAGCTCCGCTTCTGTTGTTACTACCCATGCTACCTTGTTACTTATACTGAAGCTAGTGTGAGTGGCTATGTCTACATTGTAAAAGCTAAGTCGACTTTATTAAGTTGACTTAATAAAGTCTACTTAAAGTCAACTTCAAGTAGACCTTATTAAGTCTACTTATTGAGTCCACACTACATTAAGTCGACTTTATAAAGTACACTTTAAATGGGTGTCCTGGCTTAATTTGACTTTATAAATTCGACTTTATAAAATAAGTCGACTTAGTGAGTCCACATTGCCTGAAGTCGACTTAATAAAGTCGACTTAATGGTAAAGTCGACTTTATAAGTGGACCTTATAAAGTCAACTTTATTGGACCCTAAAGTCGACTTTATTGTCCTGCAGTGTAGACAGGGCTCTGTTTAAGTCAACTTAAGGGCCCTTAAGTCGACTTAAACACATAGTGTAGACGTACCCAGTATGTGTACATGAGCAGGGTAATCACACCCTTAGCTTATAGGGTAGATATCATCAAGGGACAATTCATCTGAGTAGTGTTCACCAGCATATGGTCTCCATAATTTTCCATTAAATAGGTGAATAACGAAATACTGCCCCCATGCCTTATACATTGGACAAACAGGACAAACCCTATGGAGAAGGCTTAATGCTCATAAAACTGATATCAGAAATCATAATACCCACAAAAAAACCAGTTGCTGAGCACTTCCATCTTCCTAATCACTCAATTGATGACTTGTTAATGATGGTCATCATGAAAATCAATGGGACATCAAGACTTCAAAGAGAAACAGCCGAAATTGAATTAATATGCAAATTAAATTGTGTGAAAGCAGCGCTGAATCGTGACTATGGATTCTTTTCACATTATAACAGGTCATTTAACTTCAAAAAAATACAAGGAGTTGTGTGGCACTTTAAGACTAGCAAAAAAACCAAGAAGTCCTGTGACACTTTAAGACTAACAGATTTATTTTTTGCATGAGCTTTCATGGGAGAAAATCCCACTTTGTCAGATCCTTCGAAGATGGGACGAAGTGGGATTTTCTCCCACGAAAGCTCATGCAAAAAATAAATCTGTTAGTCTTAAAGTGCCACACAACTCCTTGCTTTTATTTTTGCCAGACTAGACTAACATGGCTATCCCTTTGGAATTTTACTTCATCCTCCCTCTGTATGCTGTTTCCTAAAATTTGAATCCTTACAAATCCTTTGATTTGCTGTTGCAGTATGACCTGATCCCATCTCTTATACTCCCCTGCATTTATTTTCATCCAATTCTGTAAATTCTCCCTCTTCAAAGCACCTGACGAAGTGGGATATTCTCCCATGAAAGCTCATGTGATAAATAAATCTGTTAATCTTTAAGGCTGTGTTCACACAGCACTCTTATTTCAAAACAACAGAGGTTGTTTCGAAATAAGAAATATCCTGTTCACACGACGCACGGTTGTTTCAAAACAACAGCACCCCATGTGGGGATAAAACAATGTTGTTTCGAAACGATTGTTTCAAAACAATGCTGTCCGAACATGTTGTTTCGAAACAACAGTGACTTGTTTTGAAATAACTGTTGCCTGAAACTGCTTCTTCACTTTGAGCTTTTTTCCTTAATTCGAATTAACAAACTGTTAATTCGAATTAAGTTACTTTGAAATTAGGCATTATTTCGATACAAGTTGTTTCGACACAACTTGTATTGAAATAATGCCTGTGTGTGAACACAGCCTAAGTGTTCTTTGCTTTTTTTGCTTTACTAGACTAACACAGCTGCCCCTTTGGAACTAGGAAATCAATGTGGAAGTTTTACATTGGTGTGTTTGCGTGTTGGTTTTAGAAGTGTGTGATAGCTACAAAATGGAGTTAAAAATATAACTGATATTTTTTAAGTTTAATGCCACCTGATAAGATTGTGAATTTCAAAGCATTTACTGAATGATTCTACAGTTAGTGGAGAATATTTTGAGATAATTTTGAAAGTTTCCCATAAGCTGCTAGCAAAGTAATGAATGTGAAACAGGAATGTTTAGGTGAGCAGCAGCACGCAGAATTGCAAATAAGGTATTAGATACACATAATAAATACAGTGAAATAATCTGAATCTTTTATTTATTAGTTCAAGCCTCCTACTGAATTTTATGCTTTGTTTGATTGACAAAAACTAAATATCACTAGGTTATTCCCATTCATTCCCTTCACTGAAAAAGAAGAAAAAAAAAAGAGACATTCATGCTGCCTATTAGTGTAAGTTTCATGGTGAAACTGCTCCTGTGGCATCTCTCAGAATCGTAGCATACATATCAGCTATGATACCATTAATTGTTTTATGCTGTTTCTTTCTATATTGTATTACACAATTTACCATAGTATCATTGCATATTATTCTTCTACATGTACATCCAGTGTTTTTTGTGTGATGGTACACAGGGGCACAGAGTACTGACATTGCTTTTGCCAGCCCTGCTGCCCAGCTGGGGGAGCGGGGTCAGCAGGGGAAAGGTGAGTACCACCAACAAGAAAAGCACTGCCTACATTCTATTAATTTAAAAAGGGCTTTCCAGTGTAAATATTATTTAAATTAATAAAAATACAATACAAGATAATATTTCATAGTGAAAGAATACACTTAATCTATATTAATAAAACAAACATTTGCCAAGTAGCACATTCCAGAGATTTGTGAGCACATAATAGAATTATTAACAGTAAAAAAAAACAACCAAGGAGTCCCATGGCACTTAAAGACTAAGGCTGTATTCACACAGCACTTTTGTTTCGAAACAACCTCATTGTTTCGAAACAAAAAAAACCATGTTCACGCGACGCACAGTTGTTTCGAAACCCGGGCACGCCCTTGTTTCCACACAACTGTATTGTTTTGAAACAAGTTAAACCCCACTTGGGGGCGAAACAGCCTTGTTCCGGAACCCTTGTTTCGAAACAATGCGTGTGAACCTGGTGTTTCGGAACAAAGTGTTCCGAAACAACATTGGATCCTCAGCAGCCTGGCCAAGGAACCCTTAGGACCCTGGCCAGGATGCAGAGGGCTGTCCCTCAGCCCCCGGTGGGGGAAGGAGGTGATCCACTGCAGGCTAGCTCAGCCCGCAGCGGAGGCTGCCCCCTGAGACCGCGGCCGGTCGGGGCTGTGGGGCTGAGCCACCCCCGGTGGGTCGCGGGTGCCGGGCTGAGCCCGCAGCCCGGGCTGCTCCCTGACACTGCAGGCGGGTCGGGGGCGCTGGGCTGAGCCCACACAGCCCGGGCTGCTCTCTCAAC
>ML682066.1:2196824-2207346 GCA_007922195.1 Podocnemis expansa
TTTTTTTTTTTTCATTAGTTTTCTATGAGCATATTGGTCCCATATGCTGATCCTCAATTGTCTGTTCTGGTTAATGGCTGGTAAGCCTCCTTTTAATTTATCTAGGGGCATGAGACAATTTTGCCACTTTGCTCCCTACCACCACCACTGTTGTTCTTTTAGGCACTGAAGGTACTTACAATAAATGTGAAAAACATAACTTTGTTAAATGGTATCAAATTGCCTTTGTATTGGAACAAAAGAGTTTTTTATATTGATTGTCTTGTTTTAAGGCCTCCTTTAAAAAATACAATGTTGTTAGAGATTTTAAAGCTTGTTCTAAATACCCTTATTCCAGCCTTCACAAAAGCTTATTGGAACATATCAACTAGTTAAGTAAATAAAAACTGAAAATAAAGATAACATCACTTCTAATAGTTACTGTATAAACATACTTGATACATATGTTTTCAGATGACAGAACTCTTCACTGAGTTGAAATTAAGGCTCAGAATTTGCATTGCCTAGATCCCTGCTGCCTCAGGCACTGCAACTCAGCTCTCTGGAGCTCCCCAGGCACCATGCATTGATTTCTATTCTTCACTCCCAGCTTTGCTTCCCTCCAGACCTCATAAATTTAGCAGCACTTGCAATAGTCTTTAGTAGGTCAGCAAGAACCAAGGAACTCGAGAGGTTTTTAAATGTCTACAGGAGGCTCATGTGGGATTAGAAAAAAAATTAATGTATTAAATCTGCAGGAGCAAGGAGAAGGTGGGTAATCTGGAGAAGTTAGCTGTGAAGGCAAAAAGACTGCAAGGTCTGCCAGGGACAAAGAAATAGTGGTTTGCAACCTTTTTGGCGCAAGTGTGACCAGTCCCCTTTCACTCCCTTGCAGCCAGACAGAAGGAGTCCAGCAAGGAGACTCTCTTGTCCTTTAGGAAAACTGCATGCATCCTGGGGCCCTCTGCACTCCACCTGTGTACGTAGGCAGTGACTCAATTGTGCAGCCAGGGGGCAGAAGATCAGCATTCCCCTCTTGGCTCCAGCAAGAAACCAAACACTTTGGGGGGAGCAAGCAGAGCATTTTCCTCTCTAATGGAGCTTGGGGAGAGGAGTGCTGATCTCTTCTCCCTCTGGCTTCACTTGGAACCCCAGCACCTAGAAGGTGGCATACATTGTCATTCTTCCTATGACAGCTAGGAGAGTACTGCTGAGCTCCTATCCCTGTGGCTACAGCAAGGAGCTTGCGCTGCTGTTTAAGCCCTGTGGCAATGCAGCTTCCTTCTGCTGCATTGGGATCAGTGTCACAGATGTTGGGACCCCCTGCTATAGAACATAGGATCCCTATAGGCACTATGAAGCAGGAGGTAACAAATGAACATTGGCTAGTGTCTGGATCTCTAAGATTTGTATAAGAGTAGTCAATTTTTTTCTACAAAATGTTTTTCAATGAAAAAATTGACCCAATTTATTACACAGTAACTTTCCTGTTCAGATATTTAGCTTGTGAGCTAAAACCCACAATTTTAAAAGTTTTCAACTAACCCCCCCAAAAATTATTTAAAATATTATGGTTCCTTATTCCACCATATTTCTGTATGAGCTATATTACCCAGCCAAACTATATCTCCTATTCCACACTGCAACAAGAGAGTCCCACAATGAACCTTGAGGGCGCAGCAAGAGGTGAAACTGTGGAACATCACAGGTGACACAGTCTGACCAGGGAGCCAGTCCTATAAGAATATGTGCAAAGCAACCAAACTACAAATCAAACTTTTCAACTGATTTTTTTTGTTTGATTGTTTTGCCAATCATTTTTTTTCTCCCATGGAAACATTCAGCAAAAGACATACTTTCCCCATGTTTGAGGAAAATTTCTGTCCTGTGGAATTGGGTGTGTGGACAGGGGGGGACAGGGGAAGAGTTTTACAACCAGCATTAGCCTCAGTTTACATACTATAATGTGTGTTTGGTGACAACTATCATTGTAATAGTATGGTACCCACCTCATGAGAACCTCTTCTGGTCAAATGTGGCTGCAGTATTTAAACAGTTGCAGCTCTGATATCAGACTGTACCACCATGTTTCTTTTCTGTAGACAATAGTTTTGCCCTCTTGGTTTGTTCCAGCCTAGCTATTCACATGACTGATTAAGTAGCTGAGCTCTCCTTCTGGAGGTTTACTGCAGTCCACTTGTAGGCTACTTCCCCAGTAGCCTATGAGGGAGACCCAGGCCTACCCAGAACCCAGAAAATGCCCCACAGCACAAGCCTTTACTGATGCTTTACTCTTAGCTCAAGGCTTTCTTTATTCACAGTCAGCAGCCACTCAAGAACTCTTTCTCCATTCCCAACAGCACTGAGTTATACATAGCAGCACAGTTCCTTTTAGGCAGCAATCCCTACATTGCTCTGATTCTAACCACAAACTGACTGTAAGCTGACCTGTAGTTCCTTTATATATGCCCCTCACAGGCTGTGATTAGTTGCTCCCTGCAGCCCATCTGATTGGCTGCTTTCCCTGAAGTCCCTCTGGGCTGCTTGGAGGACTCTTCCATTGCTCCTTTTCTGGGACAGATATGGTAGGACACTGAGGTCTCCAGCAGTATGTCTCTGGCCTTATTCTACTTTATCACAGTCTTATTGACACACATCTAGAATTATAGTGAAAAGTGATTACCTTCAACATTATTTCTAATCAAGAATTCCTAGAATGACAATCTGCAGAGGAAAGAAGATGGGGAGGTGGGATTTCTTTTTTCTGGATTTTAAAGTAGTCAAAATTAGGCTTAAATGAAATTTTCATCTTTAACTATGGGTAAGTTATCATATCAACAGTAGGGCTAGAAATAATGAAAAATCTTAAGGGTTTTTAGCGTTTGGATTCATACTGTATGGGGACAAAACAGATCTTTTGAAATTTTTCACAAAAAAATCAAGAGAGATTCAGCAATAGCTTAGGGGTTAGGACAGTTTCCTGAGATAAGGGAGAATAAACATCAGGTTCATAATCTGAATCAGGTGGGGTTGAGGCTAGAACCTAGTGTCACACATACTAAGGGGATGCCCCAATTAATTGCCCATTCAGAGGCCTGTCTGAGCTCTCACTTTGACCAGGTGTTTCACCCTGGAGAGAAAAAACCTTAAACAAGAGTTTTGTTTAAACTGAAACATCTCTGCAAAAAGTTTTGGTATCAGCATCAGCATTTTCTGACCAAAAAAAAGTTAAAAATTCCTGACCAGCTGTAATGAGCTGTACTCCAATCTAGTCTAATAACCAGGGACCTAAAAGGATTGTTGCTAATGTTTGCAGGAATGCTTATCATGCAGTTACAAAATGGAAATACCTTATATTCAATTATTGTGTAATTACTAGTGCTAATTAATGTTTTGAAGATATTATGAAAGAGATTTGTGGGTACCATTTAAACAAAAAAATGTCAGGGGGTTTAAAAGAATGCATTCAAATATATAAACACGGCAACTGCTAAGCAGTTAAACCATAAAAGAATAATTTCAGAAAAGGTCATTACAATAATTACTCATTACACCTCATGTACATTGCATGACACTATTTAAGGTCAGAGTGCCACAGTGTAGTGGGTGTTAATAGGAAAAGAAATGCTCATTATTAAGTGGGACTTTATAATCACTTCAGCTGAGCATGGAGAGAGACAATTTGCCTCATCTTAGAAGTGCCCTTATAAAAAAGTAATAGTGAGGAAGGGTATTTTTAAATTAGTAACTCTATATATAGATTAACTAGAAATGCAGTGCTGTCTAGAGACCTGCTATCTGTTGTTCTCTTGGTATGATGAACTAACATACTTTGGTCTTAGTCAAGAGGTAGTTTCAGGCTCAATAGAATTTCTAGAAGGTGGCATTACCAAGACTGACATTTCACCAACCTTGAATCAGTACTTCAAAACCTGCAGTGTCATTCTTTACATGGAAATGGTGTTGTTTCATAACTGTATGAAGACAGGGTAGCTGGGCCCTAAAGGTATGCAGATATTTATTTTGTCCACTCACTGGCCAAACAATGTTTCATCTGCAGGAATTTTAGAAATACCACTAACAAAACCAGAGGAGAGGTCAAGTGGAATGTGGGGGAGACAATTCCAGTCCTCATTTTGACTGATTCAAAGCAAAGATTTTAATTTGTGTCTCCCAAATTAATAATGAATGCACTAACTGTGCATCTATAAGGTGTTCTGCAGTGAGGCACTTCCAGTCTTTCCTCCTGAGTGGAATAATTTACACATTATCCCTGGCATAGGGCTGAGTCTAAAGTCATAGTCTAGCCATGTGTGTGTGTGAGAGAGAGAAAGAGATTAGAAAAAAATTAAAAATACACAAGGATTTTCACCAATAAGGCTGACCTCCAATATTTATGCATCCCAGAACAATGAAGGGCTAAATACATCTATCCAATCTGCAGAACAAATCTCATATAAGTGGCACAAATGAATTATGATCTTGGCTGCAATGCAGAAATATTGCTCTATTAAATGTTACATACTCCAAATGGGTTTTTACGTCATATATTATTATCACTGCTTGCATCACCACTTATTCATCACAGAAAATAGATTTATATGTTCATTTATTTAGGTCAGTTATGTCAGCATTCTTTGCTAAAGCAGACAGCCATTTTATATCATTTCATTACAGTCAAGCAAAATGGAGGACTTTTACCCCAGGCTCAAGAACAGAATACTTAACAGAGTAATAAAAGAATAAAAAAGACCCACTTTGGGAGAAAATCCATGTGGGATTTGGAATTTTTTTTTTTTATAAATTCTTAATAGATGTGTAGATTTTAAGGCCAAAAAGGCCCCTTACAATCATCTAGTCTGACTTCCTGTATAACTCAGGCCATAATACTTCCCCCAAATAATTCCTAGAGCAAATAGTTTAGAATAATATCCAATTGTGATTTAAATATTGTCAGTAGTAAGAAATACACCATGATACTTTGTAAACTGTTCCAGCTGTTATCTACTCTCAGTGTTAAACTGTATGCCTTATTTCCAGTCTGAATTTGTCTTGCATTTATACTACTTTGAACAACAGCTCATTTTGATGCCACAAATGGGTGGTACTTTAGAAGAAAGAATCACTCATTTTTCAAAAATCAATAGATTATTTGCCATGGCTGTTAAGTTGGAGAATGATTTTTTTTATGTTTGACATTGTGAGCCAGGCCTCCTGGGATAACCACCTGAATATGCAAAGATCAGTGCAAGCTGCAGAAAGGAGAGCAGATTCTCCCAGCACTGATTGATTACCTGGAGATAAGCACCTCAACCAATCACACTAGAATCAAGTGATCCCCCACACTAGAATCAAGACACCACCATAGAATATACTCAGCTTCATTTACTGAATTTCAGTCTCTGGACCGCAAAATAGCCACTAGGTCTGGTAAAGAGAGAAGTTGCTTAAAACTTCAAGTTCTTTACCCAGAAAGGTTTCTTCTGACCTCAGAAGGCCAGCCACATTACACATAACAGTATGAATTTGGATCTTACCCAAAATACCACACTGCTAGCCCATCTTTTAGTAATTAAAACTAAGGGTTTAATATAAAAAGAAAAGAAACAAAATGAAAGATGTTATGGGGTCGAAGTGGATCACATATATTCAAACGATTTAGAGTCCTTAGAATTTAAGTCCTTGAAGAATTTGGAGTTTGCAGGTCTTAGGCATACATCCAGTGCCTAGATGGGTTTAAGTCCTTTTTTCACAGAGTCAGTTGTTAGAAATCCAGTTTTAAGGAATAGAGACCAAATAGTCCAGGTGCAGAATCTGTTCTAATTCTTCCGTGAGAATTAGCAGGGTGATTTCCAGGCCATTGCTGGCTGGGATCTCAATCCTGCAGCCCAAACTTTCCCTGAGAAGCTTGGAGAGATGTGAGATAAAGAGATTATCTTCCCAACTTCCTTTTATAGCTGAAGCAAGGTGGGCATTTGCAGGTCATTTCTTCATGTGGGTTTTGATGACAGTCCCCAGGTACTTAAGTGGAGAATAGCAATATATAGTTGTCCTTTGATGTAAACTATTCACCTTCTAGGCACCACAGATGATTAGCTTAATTAACACTATCAACAGACAGTTTACATTGGTACCTCAAAGGTGCATTTAGATGTTAATGTTTCCTTTTGACCCCTTTCAACAGAACAATAGTAACAGACAGGGAAGCAGTTCATTTACCTTGCTGTCGTCTAACAGGCTATATGTAAATTTAATTATGAAACCACTATTGATACACATGCTTATCAAAGCCTTGGCCTACTTGTAACACTATCATTGTATTTTCCTATAATATGTCTTCAAAGGTTAGATTTGGGTCATGTTTTTTACAATATGGCTTGGTCTTCTCAGGCCTAGTGAAACAGACATCTCACAGTGTACTTCTGTGAGTCGTTTTGTACCCTCACTTCCTTTTGTCATTGGTAGAAACAGAAAAAAATTTAGCACCTTATAGGACTGGGCCCATTGCAGTCTTATTATTCAAGTCTGAAGACAGGTCCTGCATGGTATAGTTCACCCTCAATATGCACCTTTTTTCAGTCAGATGTTGGGCCATTGTTTTTACCAAGTCGAAATTCAACTCCCACAGGATCAAAGTCCACTCTAAGTAATAAAATAGCGATGAAAGTGTAATGTGACCAACCTTGAGACACACATCAGTAGGAGGAGAGAGGGAGAGAATTCAGGGATACAACTATTAGTTCATGTTTTGACCACCTGCATTATTTGGTTATGTGGTGTCTTATTTCGACATTTTATGAGGACAGAGCTTGGTTTGTGGGCAAACTTTGGAGGAACATCTCAGATTTTATCTCCCACTCCCAAGTGAATCCCCGAGTAATGTGAAGGTAAATTGAAATCTTGGAGTTCTTAGTTCTTACATTGTACAATGAGTAGAGCTGCATGAATCACTGGTTTTTCAGTTTTCTGGCAGTTCCAAGAATTTGAAAAAAAAAATCAATTCAAGTCAGACAAATCAAAAAATTTCAGAATTTTTGGCAAATCAAAAACAGAAAAAAATTGTTTCAGGTAAAAAAAATGGCATTTTTAATAAAAGCAAAGGAAATACAAGTCTAGCCTTACAAAAGATAAGGAGGAGGTGGCAGCAGCAGAACCCTTGTGCCAAATAGTGCACCAGATAGAGCACTCAGCTGGGGTGTGAGAGTTTGAATTTCTCTCTGAAGCGGAGACCTGAGGCTATATCTTCCACACCAGGGAGATTACCCTAATCACTGAGCTATAGGGTACTCAGGTTGGTCTCTCAATGTCTCCTATTGTGTCAGTTCCATTTTTTCCAAAATATTTTAATAGTCCTTTTATAATATCAAGATGCAGTTTTACAATAATATTTGAGTATTTAGTTATATGATTGCCAGCATAGGGGCTTACAAGGAATGGAAGTAAATAACAGAGCATCACAATCATTCAAATATAACAACACCTTGAATATCCCCGAATGAACACCAGTCAGAAATAAATTTAATCTTATTTGGATAAGGAATACATTTTCGGTATATACAGCCAACATCTCTTATGATTAGACATTTTGTAACAGAGTCATGTAGAAAAGCTGCTCAAGGATTCACAGCAAAAATACTGAATCTATTGATCAATTTATCATCATTTTATAAATTTCTTTGATACATTTTATATTCACACACACAAGGAATTTAAATTTCATCCACAGATAACATTCACATGTTGCCATACCCAAACAGAAATAAAATTGCAGCAATGCCATTTTGTTTACTCTTTAAATAATGTTTTAAAGACTAGCAAACATTTTGTGGCTAACATATTATAATAGACAGGTTTAGCTTGTGAGGTTGATTACTTTTATTGATTAACTCTACAGTTGATTTACTGACCAGACCCTGCCTCAGAGAATGAATGATATCTGAAGAAATAAGGTCAAGCTTGTTGAAAAACACTTTCTAAAGTGTGTCCCTTAGAGCAGATAAGACAGAAAGTAGCTTCATTTGGGGCTGAGCAGAGGTGAATGTACTGTATTGTGGCTAAACAAAAGAAGATACATATAAGATGGAAAAAGATTTGGGGTTTTTTGAGGAGGGGAGAGGGGGAAGGAGACTACAGTCTGCGTTCAAATATAACCTTTAAACAAAATTCATAATGTAAATGGTTAGTTTATGTTGAAGTAATACCCTCCTTTAAAGCACTTCATTTATCTGAAATTGTCAACACAACCATACCAAGGATTTTCATAATTTTCCAGTCTGAATATGTGAACTGTGTGCCACTTTTTATTTCAAGAAATTATGAAGTAATATAGAACTCACATGAGACAATTAATAGAACACTGTTCACCTCCAAAATTATGATTTCATCCCACTCAAGGTGCTCCTTAAAAAATATTTTTGTTTTTGTCAGTTCTGTCCCCACAGGTTTGAACCTACATAATAAATCCAGTTTAATAAATCTAGAACATCTATTAATCTTTGATTGTGCATTATTCACTTGGCTATGTCTACACTTAGAAGGTTAGGTCAAATTAACTAATTAATTTGAACTAATAATGATTAATTCGAATTAAGTTAATTTGTATTAGCATGGCCACACTAGGAAGCCTAATTCGAACTAGCATGTCCATGCACAGGGAAAATCAAGCCGTGACTAATTCAAACTAACAGTTTGAATTAACACAGATACATTGGGTTAATTCAAACTAATACGCTCAAATTAATCATCACTTCGAAGTTAGCTTTCATCAGTTTGAACTAAGGCATTCCTTAGTTTGAATTAATGAAAGCCAGTGTGACCAAGCGTTTATTTAATTTGAAGTGATTCTCATTAATTCAAAATACATTGTAAGTGTAGACATACCTTTGACAAGCAGGGCATGCTGTATGTAGCTCTCTGCATGGTGTGACATGCAGTACTTTGTGGTGCTCTTTCTGGGTATGGTAACTTTTGCAAAGGGAAATCATTCCTTACTGATCTATTGTAATTCTTTAGCAATGTCAAGAAGCAGCTGAACAAGGATAATCCAGTCAATATAGTGTACCTGGATTTTCCAAAAGCTTTTGACAAGTCTCATTGAAAGCTCTCAAGCAAACTAAGCAGTTATGTGATAAGAGAGAAGGTCCTCTTACATATCAGTGACTGTTCAAAAGGTAAGGTCCAAGGGGTAGCCATGTTATTCTAGTTCAGCAAAAGAAACAAGGGGTTTGGTGGCACTTCTAAAGACTGACAAATTAGCATATGCTGAAATGAGATTTTCTCCCACCAAAGTTCATGCAATAAATAAATCTGATAGTTTTTAGAAGTGCCACCAGAGACTCCTTGTTTGTTTTATTTAAAAGATAGGAATCAAAAGACAGGAATAAATGATCAGTGTTCATAATGGAGAGAGGAATATAGTGACATCTCCCAAGGGTGGGACCTGAGCTGTTCAACATATGCATAAATGATTTGAAAAGAGGATGAACATTGAGGTGGCAAAATTTGCAGGCAATACTAAATTACTGAAAATAATTAACTACAAAGCAGGCTGTGGAAGGTTACAAAGGGATGTAACAAAACTGGGTGACTAGGTGACAAAATAGCAGATGAAATTCAATGCTGATAATCACAAAATACACAAAACAATCTCATCTATACATAAGAAAAGGATCTGATCTAAATCAGTTGCTAGCATTCAAGAAAGAAATCTTTGAAGATATTGTGCATGGTTAGTGAAAAGAGCTATTCATGGTGCAATGACAGTAAAAGAAGGTAACAATGTTAGGAACTATTAGGCAAGAAATAGATAACAACACTATCATGCCACCACTATATAGATCTATGATATGCTTATACCTTGAATGCTGCCTGCAGTTCTGGTTGCCTGGTCTCAAAGAATGTATATTAAAATTGGAAAAAGTACAGAGATGGGCAACAAAAATTATTTGGGGGTGTGGAACTGCTTCCATATGAGGGTTACAATAATTAAAAAGACTATGATTGTTCAACATAGGGGGATATGATAGAAGTCTAGAAAACCAAGAATGGTATGGAGAAAGTCAACATGGAAGTGTTATTAACTCTTCATATAACAGATGAACTAGAGGTCATGCGATGAAATTAACAAACAGGAGGTTTAAAACAAACAAAAGGAAGTGCTACTTCACTCAGCACACAATAATCACAGTTCTTTGGTGCTTTGAGACCACCAAAATAAATAAATACACATAAGTAAAACAAACTACTTGAAGGGATGCTCTAAGGAAGATGGAGCTCGACTGTTCTCGGTAATAACAGAGGACAGAACGAGGAGCAATGGTCTCAAGTTGCAGTTAGGGAGGTCGATGCTGAATATTAGAAAAAACTTTTTTACTAGGAGAGTGGTGAAGCCTTGGAATGAGCTGCCAAGGGAGGTGGTGAAATCTCCATCTTTGGAGGTGTTTAAGGCCCGGCTGGACAAAACCATGACTGGGATGGTTTGGTGGGAGTGGTCCTGCCTCTGGCAGGGGGTTGGACTAGATGACCTATGAGGTCCCTTCCAACC